>JAPYYX010001845.1:0-20594 GCA_030522605.1 Cremastinae sp. B BG-2022a
ATAAATCTGAATCAAGCCCCATCGTATTCGTATTTATTCGCGGTTCGCGCGGAATTGTGCAACAACGCGCTCTATCGGCGGATATCGCATTCGTCACACGTAGCAGACGGTGCTGCCATCACAAGAAGTACACTGCAGGCGGCTAGGCGTTGTAAAGCGTAGGCTATATTGTCAGTTTAATTATAAAAACAAGTTTTTAATTAACAATTACTTAGAGCAACGTCCAATATTTCTATCGTAAATGATTATGTGGGGCTCGAAGTGACATTTGTGTATTTATATTGACTTTTATAAACATACATACGGTGAAAATGGTCGTCAAAAACAATCGTGTTTGAGGTTGCAGAATAAAGCTTCTCTTCGAAATAGACGCAACTTTTTTAGATTTCACGCTATAAAATGTAACACAAGCAATATAGTTTTATACAATTATGTGATATTTTTTCCGCACGAATTAATAAACATTTTTGGAACTGCCTGAAAATATTAAAGTTATATACGATAAAGAAAACGAATGATGCTCAAAAAGATGTTCATTATTGGTGTTTAATTGTTGAACAAAAAGGTGATGGAATAAATGTATTTTAGTGTATCTATAAGGGAACGATGGCACAAAGGTTTCCAGTTCCAACAACAGGAAACAATGGCCCACCGCCGCAGCGATATCCACCACCTTCTGTACCTCCTAACTTGCGACAGTACCCAGGTCCAAACTTTCCCGTAAGAAACCATCATCGAGTCTACATTTTTTTTCTATTAAAATGAAATTAATATATTGTTGCATATCATTAAAAAAAAAATTAAATTAACAGCGTTCAGGATTCACTCCACCACCTCAGATGGGTAATCCTCCAGGACAGGGTGGAATAATGCGACCGAATCAGCCATATTCTACAATGCGACAAGGTCCAATGCCTGCTCCTCCGAGCAATAAACGCAGCACAGATCAGCGTATTCCCATGTCCCAGCAGAAACCGTAAGTGAATGTGCCGATCATCGAAGAATCAATCATTATTGTCTCATTTTAACGATTATGGTATTTCTTAAACCGTAAATCGAACTTTCACTCATCACATTTTTCTTTGTTTCATTTCGGCCTACCAACAATAAAAGCGTAATGGTCAACGGCCCACGCCACAAACCAAGTTTCCAAATTTCTTTTCGATTTTTCAAAAAGAATCCGTTTTTCGTAAAAACTCATTTAGGTATTTTTGGAACAGTGATTTTTCACATTCCACATCCAAGAAGAAGAAGAAACTAGCGGACAAGATATTGCCCCAGAAAGTCCGCGATCTTGTCCCAGAGTCTCAAGCATATATGGATCTCCTCGCGTTCGAGCGTAAATTGGATGCAACGATAATGAGGAAGCGTCTCGACATCCAGGAAGCACTGAAGCGGCCGATGAAACAGAAAAGAAAATTGCGAATTTTCATATCAAATACGTTTTATCCGGCAAAACCAGCTGGTGAGGGTGAAAATCAGGAAGGCTCGGTAGCTTCGTGGGAGCTGCGCGTCGAAGGACGACTTTTGGATGACACGAAAAACGATCCTAATAAAGTAAGGATACCATGTTAGGCTGATCATGAAAATCAATATTTTTTTATAATTTAGAACTAAACGAGCGTTTTCCCTCATTCATTTTAATGAATAACAATTATTTTAACGAATTTCAGGTGAAGCGGAAATTTTCATCATTTTTTAAGAGCTTAGTTATTGAATTGGACAAGGACTTGTACGGGCCGGATAATCATCTGGTGGAATGGCATCGCACATTGACGACACAGGAGACTGACGGATTTCAAGTGAAACGACCAGGAGACAAGAACGTTCGATGTACAATACTGTTGCTTCTCGACTATCAACCTCTTCAGGTATTTTAACAACACTTTCCAGATGTTATTCAAAATTAAGAATTTTGATATACTAATGCAATTCAAAAATCATTTCAATTGTTTTTCATTTATAGTTTAAATTGGATCCTCGTTTGGCGCGTTTACTAGGAGTTCACACGCAAACGCGGCCTGTTATCATTTCGGCTTTATGGCAATATATAAAAACTCACAAACTCCAAGATAGTCACGAACGCGAGTTTATCAACTGCGACAAATACCTGGAACAGATTTTCGGTTGCCCAAGAATGAAGTTTGCCGAAATTCCACAACGACTGAATCCCCTTTTGTTACCACCTGATCCAATCGTCATTAACCATGTAATCAGTGTCGAGGGTTAGTAACAAACTGCATGTTATAATTTTGTTTATTGTCAGTCTTGTAATTTTGAAGACATTTATGAATATTTTTGACAAGTTTTCATACGACAAAAAACATATAGAGAAAGGTCTTTCACAAACTGTGCGCAATGAAATTTGTTTTAGGTACAGAAACGAAGCAAACGGCTTGCTACGACATCGATGTAGAAGTAGACGACACGCTGAAGGCTCAGATGAACAACTTCTTGCTCTCAACGGCGAGTCAGCAGGAAATCCAGAGCCTGGACAACAAGATCCACGAAACGGTCGAAACGATAAATCAGTTAAAGACCAATCGAGAATTCTTCTTGAGCTTCGCTAAGGATCCCCAGCAGTTCATAAACAAATGGATCATATCGCAGACCAGGGACCTGAAAACGATGACCGACGTCGTCGGTAATCCTGAGGAGGAGAGGAGAGCCGAATTTTATTATCAACCGTGGGCGCAGGAAGCCGTGTGCCGATACTTTTATACTAAAGTTCAGCAAAAACGTGCAGAATTGGAACAAGCACTTGGCATTCGAAATTCATAAAATTACCCAAAAGTAAATAATCAAGAAGTATGCTTGATAACGTGGAAAATGAGGTTCTCACACACGTCCAGTCATAAATTTCTTCGTAATTTGTGTCCTAAATCCTAAAAAAAAGCATTATCGCGTTCTTCGATTATTCTCACTACCTGATGAATAGTTAATCCATTATTTTCTTTTGTTCTCGCAGACCATTTTTTTCCGTGAAAATGCGCTTCTCCGAAGTGTAATACTTTTTCTGAATAATAAAAGAGTCGTATTTAGTGTCCTCCGCTGTGTTTTTATTCGTGCATGATAGATGACGAGTAGGAAGCAAGAACGAGAGATGGTTTAAACGTGCATGTACAATTCATAATCTCATTATATTTCATAATTAACTGGAATCGGTAATAATTTATATTATAATCATTATATAAAGTCATTCTGCGACTGCATTGCTAGGTGGTACAGCTCGTTTTATAGTATATATACATAAAAAATCGATAATGATTCAGAACTACGATGCCATTTTCTTATTCCTCATTAAAAATGGTATTCCGTACGCTTAATAGTTTTGTCTGTGTTCTTGAATTGTCCAGATACACTATAATAACTTGTATAATTTTTTCTAACTACATGTGCCAGTATAATAAGGATAAAACTTTGAAAGTTTACTGTCCCGACTTTCCGGACCCTCAACTAAAAAATTTCGCCGTAATTCGCTCTCGCTTTGAATAATACTTGCGCGACGATGCTGCTTTTTACTTGTTTCTTTCGACTCGTGCGGCACAAGCGCGAGTACAATTCGTAGCATAAATTTTCATACGCTCGACCGAGAGAGGAGAACATCGAAATAACGACGCAAATCGAACGTTCCGCAAATCCTTCGAGAATTCCATTCCGTGATTCGTTTTTAAAGATTGTCAGGAAATATTCTGATTCTACGAAATATACCTAAAATATTATTTAAAAATTAGAATTCCGGTAAGATCAGTCAAAAATGACACTTAAGTTTTTTATCCGTTTTTTTTCAAATCTGTGTGTTAATATAATATATGGGTATATATATATTGTGTAAACATTAGAAATTCAATACAAGAGTTCGAATAGCGCGTGGATCGACCACTGGCAACTGAAGCTTCGAACGAAAAACGGGAAAATATTGAAAATCCCGTTCAGACAAGATTCTTCTCGATAATAATACAGCATGATTTCATAACTTTTAATAGGAAATTAAACATTCTGTTAAATGCGAGGAATGAGCCCTGTTCAATTTTTAGAGGGGTTTGATGTAGCTGAGAATACAAATGAGAGAACTTTATCTCAAAAGTTGTTGATTTGAAAAGAACATTGTTATCGCGATTCAACAAATATTACAATCCTCGTAGAAAAGCCACTAGGAGATAAAATTTTAGCGAGTTCGCAATAACAATTTTCTACCCTGCGAGGAATTTACGTTTTTTCTTGACACACGGCGCTTTAATTGCGGGCATTAACGTTTTTCTAGGTCCAGGCAACACAATTACCCATTGCTTAAACTCTTGGCAATTCTCTCTCTCTCTTTCTTTCTCTTTAGTCTTAGAAAGATTGTAGTGACGAGCTGTCACTTCAATTATACCTACTTATATTGATAAAAAATGAACAAAACCGTTAAGTGGACAACGACTGTCGATCATTCGTATTTAGTTACGCTATTAGTAATAATTAATAAATATACATAATATAGTAACCGCTCATTGCTGAGTGTAAACATTTTTTTGGAATTTGTCTGGGAAAACGAAACGAGAACGTGTATAAATAACATATACGTGTAAAATGGCAGTTGTGAAGGACGTGAGTGTATCGTAAGCTGCAAAAGCAGTAACGCGACATAAAATGTACAAATCGAGAAAAAATTAATCCAGGCTCTTACATCACAGGAATATCGTTTGATCATTGCAGCGACGTGTCAGCACTGCCAAAGAGAATTTTCAAATATATTTTACTCCGAAATTAAAATGCACGATTCGTATGACATTTCAACATTTTTCGTTAGTTGGGACGCTCTTCGATTTACCCGCATATATAAATAATAATGACTAGATTATTTAAAGCGATTTTTTCTTTCCCTTCGTCAGTGAAAATTTAAACCGTGCTCCAATTTCGTTGTTATTCTCTTTAGCAGTACTGGAGATTTTTTTATTAAAAAGAAAAAGTAAACTATACAGGCCTGAAACAAAATAAGTTTCGATAATATTAAATTATTATGTGACTCGAGGTTTTGTCATGACAAGGTTTGTCTCTTCGCGAGCTTGCTCGATCGGCAAGCACCAACTAGAATTTTTAGCACTTTGCTTCGCTGACTAGAAAGAAAACACTGTTTTCTCGTTCCCTTATTTCAAAGATTTTTTTTTTCTTCAGAAGGCGATGTACGTTCCGCGACACAAATCAGCCACCACTTTTCATTACTTGGCAGTGAAGTCGGGCCAATAATTAATATAATAACGCTGAGTTAATCCTTCGAATAGTCTGTCAAGCCAATTGGGTAGACCATCCAAAAGTTTGTCCTGATACAGAACATCGCTTTCCATCTGTAAATCGTTTCATAAAATTATTTCACAAGTTAAAAAAAATGGACGTATGAAAAATTTCTTCACTCCCACAAACCTCATCTTGCGAAAATTCCGAATCGCTGGAACTATCAAATCCGATAAAAGCACCAGATTCAGCATCATCCGGTCGGCCAGTCAATCGTTTCGTCATTCTCTCCATACGTTTCGTACCCTTGCCTTTGGGACATTCTGGATGCTTGGCGTGATACATGCAAAAGTACTTCCGGTGACCATTCAAAGCCAGTACAGTACCGACACAATTTTTTGCGTTAATGTTCAACTCCTTTTGAGTCGGAAGACTCAGGGAAAGCACTTTTTTGTACCAATCAAGGCCTCGATCCAGCGACATGTGCGCGAACAAGAGAGTCTTATTTTTTCTAAATGAGATAAAATTGAAATAAAATTTTCTTTCCATCTAACGAATTTTATAAGCCAAATTATGGAATTACTTAATTAATTTAAAAATCTTATTTGAGTATCGAAAGTGTATGAAAATATATTCACCTGTAAGGCCAAACGGCTCTGTGAAAGGCTGGCAGCAATTTCAACCTGCTTTGGTAGTCGACTAGCAAAATTATAGTTCGGCAGCCGGGTTTCAATAAACGCACGAGTCCATTGTACTTCTCTGCTCTAAGTTCGTGCAGCCTCAGCTGTGGCTGAGGTTTTACCGGCTTTGACGAGTTTTCTTTACACTGTCCCCGCTTAGCTTGAACGTTCAGCTCCTCTAATTTTCTGTAATTTTTTATATTATTGCATGGATCTAAATTCGATATCAAGCTTCAAATTTTTTTATACCTACACCAAATATGACATTGCGTAGCCCACAGCGCCGATTATCATAAGGGTGGCAACTACGGATATTAGTGGCAGAATTTGTTCTTTTGACAGACTGTCGGACAAATAATCCACTGCTAATAATGCCCTTCCTATCAATCGCTCCACAGTGCCCTGTAAATCAGATTAGAAATATGAAAAAAAATTATAAGTAATGGTCAATACTGAACAGATTGGCATAAAGGATAAGAAAAAACAGACATAAATTAGTCGTAAAACGTACCTGAGCGTGTTCATCCGCCAGTTCATCAACTTTCGCGGCGTAAGGTAATGCCTCGGAAACCCTCAGAAGGCGTTGCAAAGTATGCTCGAGGTTGCGTCTGGTTTCGTTCCACTGATTCTCATCCTGAGTCGCTTCGATCCAACCAGTCGGGAGCCACTCGTATTTCAAATGGTTCGCATCGCGTCTCCATATTATAACAATGTGTAACAAAGGATCCAAAGGCGTACCCTCACCAGCGGACAGAGCAGATACAAACTCGGGCTGAGTTTCCTTGAAGACGTAAGTATATCGGACGCGTTCCGTGCTAAAAATAGGAATAAACAAATAAGTTTCTTCATTATAATTTTTATTGTACGTATTGAATGGAATTCTAAATGAAATTACCTGTAAGGCGCTTCGATGGCAGCTTGTCGGAATTTGTGCCTCGCAAAATCGTGTACTTGACTATTTTGCGATATAAGAATAGCACACAATCGTTTCTGTGGTCTCAGCCACTCAGGTGGACATACCGAGTCGAGCATCGCTTGATTCGAGAGTCGAGGCAACATGAGAAATTTGTTGTTAGCAATGACATTGCGCATCGTCTCGCTAGGTATATCTTTCATGCTAACAGTGGCCATTGGCTTCTCCGAATTTTCATTAAAAAGCAGTAGAGTATCCAAATCCCCAGATATTTTGTATCTTGTCGTAATGCTTTCGGTTTCGGGTTTTCCGACCTGGAAGAAATGTTGTTGCTTCAGAACTCATGAAATAAGGTATCAAATGAAACATGAAATAAATTATTACTTGAACAAATCCGAACGCAACACGGTCTCTGTGGTAAAAAGCTGTAAGCAAGTATCTCAATCTCGCCGATTCTCTTTTTTCGAATATCAGGGCTCGAATTCTGTTGTCTACCCAACCTGAGAGAAAACTATCCACATTGTTGTTGTTGATATTATGAATTAACTTGTAAGGAAACTTGCTTCGTAGAAATTCTGCATGAAGAAGAAAAAAGAATTTGCGTTTTAGATGAGTATTAAAAATTTAACAAAACTTTTGCTCGGAGCGAATTCACTCACCAACAACTTTTTGTACACTGAAGAGCGACTCCTTGTAAACGCTCGTTTTACCGTCTAAAGTAACGACCAGACAGGGCGCGGAATGTACGCCGATTCCCCTTGCAAAAGCATACTCTCTTTCGGCATGTGCCGTGACTAACATAACGCCGAGAGGCTCCAGCTCATCGATCAACCTGCGCCAAGTAGGCTCCACTTGAAGACAGACGAAGCACCAGTCGGAATAAAAAAGAATTAAATGCGGTGTCCGAAAGCTCTTGGCAATTACGGTATTTTCAAATTGTCTGGAATAAAACATTTTGATAAGTTAGCTATAAAAAATACAGCACATGCATCGCGCTACATTTGTTTTATTGGTTTCCCGAAAAATGCATGGGAGAACGTTTCAATTATTTTTTTTTAACAAATGTCTATTCAAATTTAAAGTTCATTGTCAAACGGTCGTTCTACACGAAATTTAAATTGTCGCTATGGAAAATATGAAATAAAAGTTTACTATTTCACATTAATAAAAAAATCAACATGAATGTGAAAACGAATCACTTTTCGCATGTTAAACTATTATTGAAAAACGCGTTTTCCAAGCAACCATTGAAAATCACGTGTAGAAACATTTACTAACCGATAGGTGATGGTCATTTTATGAAAGAATGATATATCACGATTTTGGTAGTTGAACTTGAAGTTTCCAGTAAACAATTCTTCAAGAGGATCGGACATGTGAAAATGCGTGCTGTCGTGCCTCTGTCTTGTCCCTTCCTCAGTAAGACCATGATTATCAAATTTTCTTCTCCTCTCAGGATCTGACAGTAGCTGAAATCCATTAAAATAGCATAAAATCTTTTTTATTTTTTTCTACAAATGTATCAGCTTTGTTTGATGATATGCAGGGCTTACCTCATAAGCCCTTGTGATCTCTACAAATTTATTTTCAGCAGCCGGGTGATCGGTCTTGTCCGGATGCCATTCTTTGACAAGATCCTTGTAAGCTTTCCTTATTTCTTGAACAGTAGCTCGTCTGGAGATACCAAGTATCTCATAAGGATTTCTCAATGGTTCTGAAGCTTCGGTTAATGGTAACAATTGGATAATGATAAAGCAAGTTCCCAGAACAATGAATAGTCTGACAAAGCTTGTCAAACGTTGCATCCTTCTTTGAAGATAGTCCGACCTCTCGCTGGACATTACCAAGATTTTACAAAACTCCACGAATAACAAGAATCGCGACTTTGTCGCGTTATGTAGACTAGATAAAAAAGTTGTTTCTTCCTCCAATTGAAAGTGCTGTCCCTTGGACGAAGCTGTTTTATCAAACGGCGTTGGTTGACTGAAAACAGTCGTCAGATCTGGCAATCTTGCTTTGTTTACCAACGCATTACTGGATGGAGCATTGAACAGCGGTGCAACGGTTTGCTCTTCAACCAAGCATTCTCTCTCATCGCATGAGCTATCCATTGCATCATTGATCAACTATTTTGTGAATCAATGGCAGTCTCGAGCTCACGCCTTAAACTATTTACAATGCTTTATAACTTTTCCGGATGACCAGGCATTACTCATTTTCCGCTGAGGTTATTGTGGCTTTACGATCGGAACCAGCGTACGAAAATAGAACGCCTAAAAGGACACTTGATAAATCCTTGATTATTCGTTGCCCGCACGAGCAACTTTCTCACACTTGTGGCACTTTCCCTTTCTTCTTCCTCGTCTTCCTCGACGTTCCGAAATAATTAACTTTTCGTTACATCTATTTCTCGCTTTATTATTGTAGCTAGTGAGAAATCAATTCGGAGTGTTTTTCGCAGCCACCGTTTTGCATACAGGTTGATACAGCTCTCGTAGCGCGTTAGAACCTCGAGGGTGGGGATGACCCTACGATCGAAGACACCGTGGTGTCGCTGTTTTCGATGGCTTTTGACCGGTACAGAAGAACACACCTCACACACGAGCCGCATCAATGTACTCATAACTATTCTATCGACCGTCGATACAATTTTTCTATCCCCAATAGATAACGCAACGAGTCAAAGCTCTGCTCCCAATCCCAATAAACCGTTGACATTTTTTTCAGTTTTCGACGCCGGACGCCATAATTTGAATCTTGTTCGAGCACGAAAACCGCGAGATCCGGTGCGTAATCATAACAAAGGAAATATTATTTGGAAGGTCTAACTAGCACGTTGCACTTATGAGAAAATTTGTACTTGTGAAATTTTCATGATAAAACTCAGAGGTGAGGAGATCTAAAAAAGCTTTTTTATCTCTTGAAGGATTTTTTATACGTGAGTAAACGTTTTGTTTTTCAATAAGTTTCCAAGTCTCGCAATCGAATTTTCAGGTATATTACGATTCAGTTATTCGAATTTTTTCTTATTCCAAATATTTTTCTTTAGACGTAACAATGGCGAATAATTCATCGTGGGTAGCAAAAACGGATGAGGAAGATGAGGTCGAGGACAGTTTTATAATAAACAGCGACGGAGATGATGGAAATGAAATTGAAACATCAGAAAATAATGAAACAAAAGAGTAAGTTCATTTTGGTGGCCAAAATTCGTCAGCATCGCAGCTTTTCTTTTATTCACTGTGTAGATCCTTTCCATATTCATTTTTGTAAATTTGGGTTTTCATAACTTAGCTTATCTATTGATTTATAAAAATGCGTGTTTTAAAAATATTCTATTTGCATTCTGAATAATAATGTGACTTTTTCACGATTATAGCCAGATATGTTGATGTTTAAGAACTTTTTTTTTTCTATTATTAGAAGTTTCAGTCACCTCATCGAAGAAGATGATAATAATGATAGTGGACGTTTAACACCAATTCATAGGTATATTCGTCACAGTATACATAAATTTCAAGTAGATGACTCGCGTGAGCATATTGACACAGGCAGTGAATATGACGATGAAGATGATGCCGGACATGTCATCATTCCTGAGAGCTCTGGTAAGACCAGAACTGGAAAATCTGGTAATTTTATTGATTTATTTTTGATTATTCATATACAAAACATTGATTTTCAGAGGAGTCAGATTCTGAAATACTCGCGATAAAAAGAAAATCTACAAAAAAAAAAGTCTTACGATTAAGCAGCTCAGATGAGGATCATAATTATGATGCTACAACTTCAAGCAAGGAGGAAGATGCTTATGCATTAGATGATTCTTCCAGAACTCATGACATGCAGAAACAAGAAAGAAAACGTTTAACTTCTAAGAACATGATAAATCCAAGTATAAATGATAGTTCGTATGAACAAGATTCTCAGATCTCGCAAGAAACATCGCCTGTCACAAAAATGAGAAGCATAAATATAAGCAGCAGTTCCGATGAACAGGAAGCCACCAACCATGACCATCATTTTAAAAACAATTTAGACAAACAAAAAGACAACATCAGAATTTATGAAACAGAAGAACGAACGGAATCTCCATCCTACCCTGAGTTTCACTATCAAAAAGACCAAAATGTGAGAAATAGTTTGGTTGAGATAAAGGATAGTGACTCAGATGCATCCTATGGTTATGGAAGCAAGAACAAAGACAGTGAAACATCTTCTATAATGGAGCTTGACCATTCGGAAAATAAAGAAAACATTTCATCGAATTCACAATCTGAATTGGCCATATCTATCGCATTGGAGGAATCCAGGAATTCATCTCTAGATCCAATACTTGCTCAAAAACAAGCTTACTTGGAACACGAGAAGAATCTGGTAGAAAAAAAATTATCCAAAATAAAGGTAACTTAACTAAAAATCATCCTTAAAAATCAGTTTTACTTAGATACACAGTTGATGAAAATAAGATTTCCTTTCCAAAGTTCAGTTTTTGCAAGAGAAAAATCCTTTCCATGAGTACAGATCCAGATGTAACTTTTTTTATAAATAGCAAAAATCGCTTAGAAGAGCGTGATTGTAATCAGTCTGTTCTTCCGAAGCTCATGGCAATCTCGAGATTAAAACACGTCTTCAATTAATATCTCATTATAACAAGCTACTTTATTGTTTCCAGCTACTATTCAACTCAGGAACCGCTGATTTGTTGCCTGACAGAGGAGAGAAGCTTCGTCTGAGTATATTGAAAGAGGAGAAGCAACTGGAAAAAATAAACAAACAGATAAGAGAACTCCATTCGGAATCAATTCTGAGCAGTTCAATAAGAGACGAAAAACCAAAAAAATACTTAGAAAAGAACGATATTCCAAAGACAAATCCATTTTACGAAAAGCCTACGAATACTATTATAAATAAAGAACTTGGTAAGAAGGCGGCAGAGACCCTGGAACGAGAACAAACGTTAACAGTCGAGAGACTAAAGGACCTTCACGGCTCCTTGATCTCAAAGCCAGAAGAACATGAATTGGCTCAGGATCCTTCCGGCCTTAAGGTTACACTAATGCCACATCAAAAATATGCCCTCACGTGGTTACTTTGGCGGGAAAAAGGAAAACCAGCCGGGGGTGTGTTGGGTAAGTTCTTCATTTCTAACAATAAGTGAAATATGCTTGTAAAACAGATGATCGATATTTTTTATCTGAATGGTTTCAGCGGATGATATGGGGTTGGGTAAAACCCTAACCATGATCTCACTTATTGTGGCCACGAATAACACAAAGGACGGCGATGATGAAGAAGATGAATGGTTGTCATCAAAACGAGACCAACGTAAGTAGAGTTTCTAATTATCCTAATGTGGGTTACTCGAGAAATTCGATACTTCACAGTGCAAAACCAAGCCAAACCACACCGTTTTTTAAATTTGTTAAATAGAAACAGTACGAGGTTCGCAACCGATTTTGGTCTCACATTCGCATTCTGTTTTATATTTCGGTAACTTGTTCCATGTGGTAGAAAATTTTATAAAAACTTGTATATTTACAGGATTTCTTGGAGGCACACTCGTCGTTGCACCCGCCTCGCTCCTTGGCCAATGGGAATCCGAGATAAAAAATCGATGTAAACGTAGTCTATTATCCGTGGAACTGTATCATGGCAATAATCGTGAAATCAATGCCAAACGTTTATCAAGAAATGACGTTGTAATAACAACTTACAATATTGTTTCTCGATCATTCAAATCTACCGGAATTCTTCACAAGGTATATACTATTATGTATACAAATAATCTTTCTACCTTTTTTGACACAGTTCTTTTTCGACGTCTGTTCAAACCATATTATCTCAGATAAATTAGCTTGAAAATCATTAAGCAATGTTTGGGTTTCAATGAAACACTAACATTTATTTTCACATTACAGATCCACTGGAAAAGAATAATACTTGATGAAGCTCACATCATAAGAAATCACAAAAGCCAAACATGTGAAGGCGTTTGTGGTTTGAGTGGAATGAAAAAATGGGTTCTCACTGGTACCCCGGTTCAAAACAAAGAGATGGATCTCTTTTCTCTATTGAAATTCTTAAAATGCTCGCCATTCGATGATCTCCGTGTGTGGAAACGATGGGTTGACAATAAAAATGCGGCAGGTCATGAAAGACTCGCTACAGTCATGAAAACCATTATGCTTCGTCGTACGAAGAGCGAACTACAAGCAGCCGGAGGCCTCCAATCTTTGCCAGAAAAAAAAATCGAAACCATTGAAGTACAACTTGATCCAGAGGAACGCCTTGTCTATGACAAGGTTATGGTCTACTCGCGAACTTTGTTCGCACAATTTTTGGCGCAAAGAGCGGAGAAGGCACATAGTGTTGAATTGGCGTCCGGATATTACGATAAACCATGCTGGATGGTGAATTGTAAGTTTTTTATTAGCTGTATGTGTTACATATAATTGAATATGTTCTAAAATTAAAAAAAAACAATTTAGACAGGGACACGCAGTTTACCAAAGCTCAGAAAAAACTTCTATCAGCACACGCTGACGTTGCGGCCCACGAGATTCTTGTTTTACTTCTACGATTGCGGCAAGTTTGTTGTCAACCGTCGCTAATACACGCGATGCTGGATCAAAATGATATTGACCAGAATGCACTAGAAGATATGGATGAGCCTGGGAAATTAATGGACAAAATGAACAACTTGTCAATCTGTGAAGACGACGATGATGGTGAAATTGGAGTCGATAAAAGAGTAACAGAACACCTTTTAACATCAGAAAATCCTGTTTTCGATGATAGTCGAAGAAGTTCAAAGGTCAGCATGAGCAAGTTCTCTATGATATTTATTTAACGATCCCAACTATATTCGAAATCTACTTCATATTAAACTTATTTTTATGTTTCTAGTTGCGAGCCATCATTGCCAATATAAAAGAAATCGTCTCAAACAAAGATAAACTTATCGTAGTGTCGCAGTGGGTGGGCTTTTTGGAAATTCTCGGAAAAGAACTCGAATCGAACGAAGGGATTTCATGCTCTATGTTTACCGGAAAAACAGCGGTTAAAGATCGATCGGTAAGCTGGACTAAATGAAATAAATATTTAATTTTTCATATTTCTATTCATCTTCTTCTGCCCACAACGCAATTACTGATTCACTAAAAATTTTGATTTTTCAGAAAGTAGTAGATGATTTCAATTCACCTCATTCCAAGGTCAACGTGCTCCTGTTATCACTAACCGCTGGCGGAGTAGGTTTGAATCTTGTGGGAGCCAATCACTTACTTTTAATTGATATTCATTGGAATCCGCAGTTGGAATGTCAAGCTCAAGACCGCATATACAGATTCGGTCAGAAAAAACCAGTTTCTGTTTATAAGTGAGGAAAATTTGTATTACAATAGTGGATACTTAATGTTTTAATCATTGATTTTAATTATTTTTGTATATTAATTAACAATTTATAAATTTTGTATGATTTTTTTAGATACATATGCGTAGATACTATCGAAGAACGAATCAAACAACTTCAAGAAAGGAAAATGGAACTCGCTACAAATCTCCTGAGTGGCGGAACACAAGTAGCGAATTCCAAATTAACACTCGATGAGATGAAGTCCCTGTTTGATTTGTAGCTCTTACTAACTGAATCTCTGTTTGGTCCGTCCCAGATGGTATGTTAGTTGCACTATTATATATATTATACTATTATGTATTGAAAAATTAAAAAAAATTGAGATTTCATACATCCATTAACAATTTCATTTGCTGCATTAAAAAAAGATTGAACATATTCGCAATGATGCTGAATAACTAATTCAATTTTTATTGCCATTTATATTCATTGCATTTTTTTTCTCAGGGGAAAAAACGAGGCTGGAAGATAAAATGGACATCAATGGTGATTCTTTTACACAGATTGTCTATTATGACTATCAATCTCGGGCCTTTCCCCTTCAGCATCAGAAACTGCAGATATTACAAATAAAAATAATATACCTTTATTAAAACGTTAGAGAAGTTTCAAGTATAGTCCTTAAAAAGTTTTTAACTTGCTGACAAGAAAACAATGATTACATTTTGAAAATTCATGATGAAAAATCCACTTTTCTCAGACATTGTACGATCCATACATTTTCATATTGACCAAGTCCAGTTTTTACAAAAAATACGAAATTATCAGTAGAAATATAAAACTGTTCATTGCAACGAGATAAGGGAAGGTGAAACGATCGAAAATGCATAACCGCGCGTGACTACTTTCCAACGATTATCTCAAGCCGAGACGCGTAATATCGTCGCCAGAAAGAGGGGATGACAGACAATGAGTAATTGACACTGCAAGGTAAATTTTACGAATGCAACGGTGTGTCGCGGTTAGTCAGACTCGGTGTTATTATGCGCGATAGCGCAGCGCGCGCGTTTTTCCCCTGAAGAAGGACTTTAGATTTGACCATGCAAGACTTTCTCTAGAATTATTAACTTATCTTGCACTAAATCTTGTCTTATCAAACAGAATGAAGACGTATAATATATAAAAGATAAGTGAGATTGGAGTTTTTCTAACATGTTTTTCTAATCATGGTGACAGTCTTGTTTTCGTCCGTTTCAATACTTTGTTGAGAAGTTTCGTTGAAAGAAACGAACATTTCGAGATCACGAACGTCCGTTCAAATGAGTGTGCGAACAAAAATAAAAGCAATGCTGAATTCGAGTCCGGTTCGCTTAAAAGTTTTATCAAGATACATTATTCCCGTGAGCGGTCTCTGCATCTTGTTGTTTTTCGTTTTAATGGAAATCAGACTTTATCGACGTGTACAAAATTATACAATAAGACCTCTAATTGATAATGAAGAAGAAAAAGAATATCCGTGCTCGAGTGACTGTGATCTCGACGCACTTTGCACGGTCACTGTCAAGGGCATGATGTTGGATTTTCCAAATTACTACATTCTCGGTCCTCTCGCAGGTATGATTGAGCATCTTCTCGGACTGAGCGCATCATCGTGGATAACACCGAATGGAATCAGCGTTAGTCACGTATTCGTCGCGATGGCATCGGCGAAGCTAATCTCAACGAAGTCTCTCAGGAAACGAAGAATCGGCGTGCTCCTCTTCTTCGTGAGATCCTGGATGGATGACCTGGACGGATTCGTCGCACGGAAAAAGCGAAACATAACCGGCGAGTACTCGGAGGTCGGTACGATCGGCCACGCGGTCGACGCGATCTGCGACACCCTCGGAACGCTGATGCTCCTCGTAGGAATCTTTCAGTTTCTTCGAAACAACAGTCCCAAACACGGGTACGAGAAGCTGCAGACCATTCTTCCGACCAACGCAAAAAATCTACCTGGTGCCTGCGTCGTGTACAAGAAAAAGCTACGGAGAAGAAACGTCGCCGGGACGGTGATTCTTATCGCGGGAAGCCTCGTAGTCTCGAGCTTGACCTGGAATCGATTTTTGTACGTTTATCATGAAATTCTGGAGACAGATTACCGAAAGAGTTTCCTTCCTAGCATCGAACACCTGTACACGAGGCAAAACGACGTTTTTCGTTTCCACACGTTCTGGCTCGTATCAGTGCTCTGGCGTTTGACCAATCCTCACGCTCTCACCGATTATCTCCTCATCGCAGTTTTCATCGATCGGCTTTGGGACTATGTTGACCAAGCTCGCTGGATAATCTACATTGCCATCGTTTGCTTATCGTACCTCACGGAATTTTTTTACTATCAGGCTTTATTCCACATCACCGGTGCGTCCCTCGCTTACCCCGATGATAAATCGTTCAATTCCATTTTTTCTCTCAACAATACCTCTCACCTCTGATGAATTCATATTCGACACTCAATATTTTTTATCTGCGCATCACGAGACAATGACAAAACTGTGATGTATCTACGACGTAATAGCAAAACACAAACTATAAAAACTATCATAAATATTGATTTACACACAGATTGAAGAAAAAATGTTTTAGAGTAAGTGAAAAATAAATTTATTTTTTCCACCCTTTAGTACAAAGTTTGTAAAAAATGTTGCAAGTATTAAAAAATTTCATTTTTTAATAAGATCAGTTTTATAAAAATTTGTTCGTTTAATCGTTGTCTCTGTGAAAATACTTCTTAGCAATTCTTCCACGCGAGTAAAACTGCCAGCATCATGATCGACGAGACAGCACCGGCGATCGAAGTTGTTCCGTTGCAGAGATTCGTATTGCATGTATAAAGTTGTCCATTGACAGAACCGCGAGCCTTTTCCGATAACACGACAGAACTGCTACGCACTATCTGGATTTCATCTAAAAAAACAAAAAAATCCATAGATATAAAATCAGAGACGAAAACAAAAGAAACTATGATTTTGAGGGATTACTTTTAAAAAGTTGTAATACTCATTATTATCGTTTTTGTCAAATGAATTTTTATATCTTACTATTGTAGGTGAATACGTGTTTTATACACGATTCGTTCGTCTTTGAAACTACTTGTTCAACTCCGTCGCCGTTTTTGTTGAAGTTCTCTCCACAACCAACCACCGGTGGAGACGCGCATTTGTAACATTTTATCTCCCCGCCTAAATTTAAAAAAAAATAAGAACAAAATTAATTACGTTATTAACCGAGTGTTAATAAGTATTTGAAAAAATTTATATCACTGGAGACTAGCCTGAGACTAAGTAAACTGCGGCGATAAGGAGAAGTAATATTGTTTTCATTTTGTTATAAATATGAGGATGCCGAATTCGAAAGAAGCGTGCGAGCGTCCGTTCGAGAACGTATTTCGTGCGAGACTGACAAAATCGCCAACGAACGAGTCGAATATTAAAAATGTGGAACCAGAAGGGTGAAGAGGAAGGCGTGTGTTTATCAAGTTTGCTTCTCACACAAGCACGTTTTTTCTTTAAATAGGGAAACGCAGTATGTTCCAACGACCAATGACGAAGATTACACATCGTTTTTTTCGTGTTTGATATCTAAACAGGACGTTAAACTTACACATAGGTGTGTAGATAAACAACGGTTCTTAGAAACATATATCGTGATTCTTAAAACTTGAAATCGTTGCTTTTTGTTTTCGTATGACTCATACTCGTGTTCTGAGGATGTAAAAAAAATCGCGAATATTTAAAAATTGCAAGAGTTATTTCACACCTATGTGGAAAAAAGTACACGATATCTGACCCCAATTAACGTAAAGAGTTTATGTCTTTTACTTTTCTAACTAGTAGTGCATTTTGTTACATTTCATTTTTAATTATTCAAAAGTTACTAAAAACGTAAACAAAGAAATGTTGAAAAATATTAAATTTGACGTTGCTAATTGTATAAATCTTTTTCCCAAAAATGTGATTAATGCTGGATGAGGCGTACATGAAAAAATGACTATAGAGTCGTGAAGCCGAGAAGAATTCCTGGCATCTTTGCCGGATATTTGTTTTAGCGGACGAAAGAGATTTATTTCGAGAATCGAGGACGGACACTTGATAAGATTTGACGATTCTACTAATTTCTGTTCCAGAATCAAGATTTTCTTATATGTATTACAATGTTTTACAACAAAATTTTGTTTTTCATTTTTATGAAAAATATATTTTATAGTGTATCATCCAAAAGGTATTCTAAAAGCATATTTGGCGTCATAATTATAGACGCAGTACACGCGAGAACTTTTATAAGATTCTGAAGATTGGAAGATGAAAAAACTCTTGTTTTGTCGGACTCGAACTACTCGATGCCAATACTCAACAATTCTGGGGAACTGACGAATTATTCTCCGGGTTTAACCATGGCGGAAATACCGCTTGAGCCCGTTTTCTTGTTGTACCTGTTTCATCGTTTCCGGTAAGGATCACCAAAACGACTCATCCATGAAAACATATGTACATACAAAAAAAGACTTTTAAGGAAAAAGTGAGAAATTATGTTTTTTTCATTATAAGTACTTTTACGTTAAAATGGACTGAATCGGGTATTTTGAAGAAATATATTGATGATCTTTTGTATCAGTGCTCTAAGTACAAACAGCTTCACGAGACGGAGCAGGAATAAGTAAAGCTCTGTGACAAAACGAAGATAACTCGATCTTCGTTGGTTGTGATAATAATGATAAAGCTCACAGAAAATTCGAGCGATCTCCTAAAACTGTTCTAAATATTTACACAGCCTTTGGAAAAATATAAAATGTGAGCCAATAAAAATAAGAGATAAGGAACGCAGATGCGAAGGCTCATCCATGAGTACATGCATATATGTCAATTCCTTGTAAATTTATCCTTAACACAAATTTCATTCGCTCTTACGGCGATTTCCAAATTCACGTGATCTGGAAATAATTTTTATGATACATATTCAAAAGAAGATTCATACAAAACTTCATGAAAATGTTTTCGCGCCTGTTTCTCTTGTAAGCGCAAACAAGATGGTGTGTCAGTGTCTGATATGTTACGAAAAAAAACAGTATAAATACAATCGGAACATCGTCTCCCTGAGGTAACCGGTGGTGAGAATCGTCGGTGAAACGACTGTGAATTCAAAAATAAACAAAAAAAATTGTTATAAGGTGATAAGTGATTCTTACCTTGAATTGTAGGAATGTCCATTAAACCGAGATTCATAGCTCCAGGTATTGAATATTGAAGCATAATCGCTTCGTATTTTGTTTTTAGGTTAGGTCATTATTTACGAATTCAAAACGATGGTTTAAATTATAGTTTGCAAGTGCGGTTCTTTCGCAATACTGATTTAAAAAAAAAAACGGATGCTGTTTCGATGAATATGTAGTCATAGAAATTTTTATTTTTTACGTTTGACAAAAAAACAAAGTATTTACGCTGTGTTGAATAGACAATCAAATTTCAATTGTTACTCATGTTTCTTAAATTTTTATTTTAAAGGAGAAAATACGTGGTTGGAGGATAAGCCAGATATTGACGCTCATTCTTCTACACAATTTGTCTATAACGCCAATCAGTCTTTGGCCCTTACCCTTCAGCGCCAGAGGCTGCCTATAGCTAGGAACAAAAATCACATTATATACCTCCTGGAAAAATATCAAACTCTGGTGCTCGTAGGAGAAACTGGATCAGGCAAGAGCACCCAAGTACCACAGGTAATATGATTCAAGATATAAAGAACAATGTTTATAACGGTTATCATTTGGATTCTAAATTTTTTAATGGTGATGAAAATCATGGATGCACAATTGACTTAGTTTTCTTTGCACTGCAGTTGAGACTTTTAATGTGTACAGCTCGTTTGTTAACACTTTGTCTGCAAACCTGGGTCGTTCGTGTCCAAGCAAAAATAGTTTTGGTTTGTACTGGGAAAATAAGGGAAGTGCGAATGCTCCTCCCTGTCTGTAAAAAAAGTTATATAGGAAGGCAATCTAATGTCCAAGTTTCAAAATTTTAGTACCTTCCAGGTAGTGGTGACGAGCACACGAACTTTGCAGAGGACACAAAAGACCCAGGTTTGCAGACAGCTTGTAGTAAAAAGTCGAGGCACAAACAATGCTCGTGTCAAATAAAATAGAATAAAATAAAATAAAACGAAAAAAATCGCAAGCGATATGTTATTATTGCAAAATTTAAAAAGATCAGAAGACGCCGTACTGCTGTGTAAAATGTAAGAAGGACGCATGCGAAGAACATCGCGCCGTATGCTGTTTTCAATGTGTGGAATAATTAATGTATCACTGCTTTTTTGAGCTGTATTTTGCAATATTGAGGGAGAAATCCGTCGAAAAAAATCACAAGGGGTCAGTGCGGGTGAAATTTTTTTTCGA
>JAPYYX010001846.1:0-10006 GCA_030522605.1 Cremastinae sp. B BG-2022a
TTTTTTCTCATGAAAATTTTATTTCAGTTGAAAATTGAATTTGTTTCCTTCAATTATGATTAAAAAACAAAAAATTCAGCATATTTAAACCCTTGGAATGGGACATTTTTCTTAAGTACCCCATTTTGCCCCCCCCCCCCCCTATATACTTTAAATTTAAGGTGTTACGGTACATAAGCGACTATGATCAGAATGTGATAAAATTTGTCAGGATGCTTTTTAACACAAAATACGTGAACATAATTTTTTTCAAAATTTTTATCTACATATAGTTTTCGAGTTATCGAAAGAGAAAATTGTCCTTTTTCTATGAACATAGTTATAGACTCCACGCATAAGAACGGAAATGTTTTCTCTAACAACTCAATATCTACGTAGACGAATATTTTTTGGGAATTTATATCCGTTCATTTAATAATAACGAAACATCGTGTTCATTTTTTATTCAATTCTGATCATTTTTCGATTCCTTATCTATTTTACGTGTTAATTTCTTGCGTTTTATGACAACTGTACCGAAACTCCTTAATATTGAAAACTTTAAATCAAACTCAATCTTTTGTGGGAAACTTTCGTATACATGCAACCGTAGAAAAAACTTGTTAAGCATCATGCCCAAAAAAATCGCCAAACATTATTTAAAAAAACCAATCAACGTCGAAGCTTTCACGAGCCCAATATGTGTGGATCGATAATCGTTCAGTCTTCTATACTTTTCAGCGGTTTTGTGGTGAACCGTGATTTTTCACCATCTTTCAAACCGCGATGAGCTTCACCGGCTGTAAACACAGCAAACAATCCTTACACGTCTACATACATAAAAATTCGGTAGTAAAGAGAGTTCATACACGCGGTAAATAATATCGTATTGGAAATTCGAGCGAACCCGCGAATACGAAATTAGTATTCATTAGAGGCTCCACGTGAGATTTTCGGCGAGTCACGTGGAAATAATTAAGGTAAGTGAGGGGTCCGCTTGCGGTTTAGACTCCGGAGAGTATTCTTGAGAGTAACGTAGTGAGAAAGAAAGAGAAAAAAAAGAGAAAAAGAAAGAGAGAGAGATAGGAAAAAAGAGAAATTTTAGCCAGGGCGCCTAATGGCCATTGGCCTCTCTTTTCCAGCTCCTTCTCATTTCCCCATCTCAGCGCGTTCTCCTCTCGTCCTCGTCCTTGTCTTCTCTTCTTTCTAAGACGTCTTCCTCCTCGTCCCGTTTCGAATCTTTGAGGAAAAAGAGACTCGACTCAGTGAATATCCACCTGGTGTATTGAGCGTGTGGTCAACGCTCCCTTATCTTTTTCTTTCTATTCCTATTCTCCCCTGATGAATTCTCCTTCCTCATCATTCTCTCTCTCTCTCTCTCTTTCTTTCTTATTTTGTCACGGGGTTTCCAGAGTCGTCCCGACTTTTTTCCTCAGCCCTCAAAATTCACATCTCGAAAATTCTGGTGAATCTTAGGGCAGATCGTAGCTAATTGGAACATGGAATTACTCCGGCGCACCATAAACGCTTCCAAATTTAATGCTCTCTGAATAAATTTCAATAAAATCAGATTCTCCTCTCTTTCTCGATTCCTCGAAATACGAGGTTACCTCGTTTTTTTTTTATTTCAAATAAAATATTATCCAAATAAAAACCGCCGAAATCTCGAGATAAATTCGCAAACGCAAAACGCGTAATCGAGGATTAGAATTTGGTTTTTTTTTTAAATTTTTTTTTTGTTTTCTAGGAGTTAGAAAAAGAGTCCAAGATCGGAAGAGACACATGCCGCGGGCACCTGCTTCGTCCCTTTTCGTCGCGTACGCGCGAGAGCTCCTCGGACACGAGGGCCGTTCCGAGTTTCACAACGGAGCGACGAATTTTATGGCTAGTCTAATGAAGTCGTTTTCGGAAAGTCTCCACCCGAGGAAGCGAGAGACAGAGAGGAAACGAGGCGCGAGAGACGAAACGATCTTATCGAGTCTTAATTGGGAGTGCGCGCTTAGAGAAAAGAGCGCCGAATTTATTCGGTGGTTAGAATTAATATAAGACACAGAGAGAGGCTTTTCGGGGATATTTCAGCGTTGAATTAAAAAATCCTTGAATAATCTAAGGACACCGGTGTTGACCTTGTACGCTCGGATGTGTTAACTCGGGGTGAGAGAATATTCTTTTATTTTATTTAAAAAAAGAAAAAAAAACATTTTTTTTTACACCGCGAATTGACCTGCTCATTTTTTTTCGCGTGTGAAAGAGTCGAACAAATATTCCGGAGTGCGAAAGGGGAGAAGCTACCGAGAGTTTCGTGAGATAGAAAATACCCAATTACGAGATCGATCGATTCGATTTCCAATCATCCTTGCTCGCAGTAACGCGAAGCCGCCGACTTCTCGCCTCGATCTCTCTCTCTCTTTCTCTCTCTCTCTCTTGCGAAATTATACGGGCCCCCCACTCGTGTAAATTCACACGAGAATAATGCACGTACGTGAAAACGTGTATTCGCGAGGTGCAGATCGATTACCCTTTGATTCGACGATCCAATCAACGCGTGCGCCCGCGAGAACGTATTTACGAGATGAGAGATACATCTCGAGAAAGATTTTCGCTCCTTATTTTTATTCCGGATACTCGAGATCTGATCGATCCCCAGGATTTATTATTTTCAGTGTCAGTCTTCGTCGCTGATTTTGTCGAGGCAAAGAGGAATCGCTATCAATATAGATCGGGAATGAGGTGTGATTATTCTTAATGAAATATTTATCGCTGCCTGGGTAGTTAAAATCTTTTTTTTCTTAGGATTTCGTTATAAATCTGCGAAAACCTTCGATATGATCTGAATACGTGCGGATTAAATTTTAAGAGGTTTCGGTACGTAGATATCGAGATATTTATTGGTAAAGATCACAAATTTCAGTTCTCTCTCATATAAGAGCACGTGTCAAATATATTGCGATTTTCAATCCTAAATATCTTGACTTCTAGATGATTAAATGTCTTGGAATTTCGCATGACTTTTTTTAGTACTTTGAAAAAGTTACCTTTAATTTAAAAAAAAAATTGTAAAATTTTTCCCATGATTTTCATATATATGTAGCAAAACTCACGGTCATATCCAGAGACCTTGAATTTTTAGCATTGAATCGATTTGCAACTTTTCTGATTAAACATAAGGTCAAAAACCACGTCATACAAAGATAAATTAAGAAATTTTCTTTATTTGACTATACCAATAAAATATTATAAACTAAAACTAAATGGTAAAAATGATCAGGGTTGATTAATTTGACAAATTTGCAATTTATTGCAATATTACAATGATAAATATTTACATGAATCCAAGTTTTTGACGATTATTAATGCCACAAGGGATAGATTTTGTCTCGTACGGAATAAAATTTGTATTTGCAGCTCCTATGTAAAAAAACCATTTTTTAAAATATAAAATTTAAATTGTTTTTATAAAAAAAAATTGATATTGTGTAATTAAACCGATCGATTAAAAATTTTTTTCTTGATGTTTACTTACGACGAATTGCAACCCTTGACCGAATCAAAGCACTTGTGCTTTCCTAAATAATAAAAAGCATTCGCCCTGTTGCGGTACGTCATTTCAGCGGTGAGACATGTGTACAAAATTTTATCGCAACTGCAATGGCGCACGGGTTCGGGATCGGGATTCGTCAAATTGTAATTTGTTTCTTTTGCTCCAATAGTTTGGTTACATCCGTATTTCTTATCGGTACAGCACTCCTTGGGGGTCGGCGGATACCATGATGAGTAGATCAATGATTTATTGCAGTAACTACTCATCCCTTGATTAAACACAAAATACGGGCTTAATGACGAAATCTAAAAGAATCAATTTTATTTGAATGATTGTTGATTAGACAAATTATGTCACGAGAAATTTATTTAAAATTCGTTCGATCGATATTAGAATTTGACGAAAATATTTTTTGAACACTGTTCCTTGATCCATTTCAAAACACCTGACAAAACAAATACTGATTCACTGAATTGTTCGATACATTTATCATGAAAAAATCGTTAAATTGTAATTTTATTATTTTGTAAAAAATAATACACATATTCTTATTTAGAAATATATTTTATATTAGAAATTTATTCCTAAAATTAACTATTTAACTATCACCCTTTTTAATGAAGATTTTAAGATAATACAATGATATTTGAGTGTTAAAATAAAAACATTAAATTTTAATCACGTTTACAATCACTGTTGTTTGCAATTTTTTTAAATCAAATATTCAAAGTAAATATCTTTACCATAATCCTCAGCCAAGATGAGGCTCGAGAGACAGTAACTAACCAGAAAAATAAAGAAATTTCCAAGCATGGTGGTTGAATTAAAGATTTTAATAAAATGATTTCATCGACGTGTCTGCAGCTCCTTAAATAGTACACTCATATATAGTTGATAGCCCGATGTTTTTATTCTTTTTGTATCCATACATGTGCCAAAATCAATTGTTCAAATATTCAATTTTTCAATCCTCACGAACATGTGACGTCAATACAAGGACAATTAAAATACAAAAATAGTCTTAAATCAGAATGTTATAGAGGATTTTACATATATCTTACAAATAACATTTTGTCTGTTTCTAACAGCTATTGAATAAATTTTTGATTTCGCATGCACGCCAAATACATAGTTAAGAATTGCGAATTAGTTCTCTGGATTTTATCATACTATTCGTATTCGATCGATTCGTGTAGATTTCCATTTTTTTTAAATGTCGAAATTTCTTCCCGAAACTTTCGTCATATATCTCATATCGTTTGTTGAAGATTTTTAAATTTCAAGAAATGAAAAAATTTCAAAAAATCTGAATTCCTCAGTCCAACTTCTTCACGTGTGCGTACATATTATTTTCAATTTTTTAACTCATCGATCAAATTATTTTATTTGCCATTGTTTTTTAATTCACATTATTTTCGTCAAGAAAGTGGAATTCGTTTGCTTTTTTCCCGTTGGATAGACGAGAGCGCGACTTCGAAGAGCGAGAGAGAGAAATAAAATACAAAAGCAAGGCGTGTGCCTGGATCGAAGGCTCGTTAGGAGCTGCACCTGTACGTCCGCGACGTCGCTCGACGCCGATCCGCGACGAACACAAATTTTTCATTCTCTTTTCTTTTCCGACACTCTTCAACCGCCACTCCGTCCTCATCGCCCTGTTTTTTCCTCCCCGTTTTTTTTCCCCTCGTCCTTTTTTCACTTAATCGGGGAAGATTGCCGTCCCGGGTAACGAAAGAATGAGAAAACGCACGATCGTTGACGTTTCTTCACTTTGAAAATCGGACCGCGGGCGGACTTGCGCCTCCTCTTCGATTCTGACGTGCGTACACGCCCTCGAGACGGACGAACCTCGCCGACGACTCCTTGTTCTTTCTCTCCATTGTATACCGACTTCTTACGATCGCATATATTATTTTTGTTTGTTTTTCGAAAACTCGTTGCGGCGCCTCTGTACACGTGAAAACTAAATTAGTTATTCATAAGATTTAGTGCAGACCCTAATTTTTTCCTAATTTTAGATTTTTCCAAAAGGAGGAATTTTTAATTTGATTGGAATTTCTGTCATTTTGCTAGAAATAATTGCAGCAACGTCGACGGATTATCGTCATATTTCGTCATTTGAAAACATCATGTTAACTGTTTTTTTGTCAATTTTGTTTATGTACCAATAGAAAAAAAAATTATCAACAATAAATCATTTTTTGAAGCAATTTTTTTAATTTTTTGACTCTAGAATTAAATAACTTTTGAATTAATTTTAAGATTTTATCGATTTTTATAATTTGCGTGGAAAGTTTCTGAAAAACTATTTAGTAGAAGTTCATAAAATTTGACGATAATGTTCTTAAATATTTAAAAATCTTGGAAAAAAGTTTTCAAGTTACTACTATAGTCTTTCGACTACTCATAACTCATCAAAACGTGTAATATTCACTTATTTATAATTCTCAAACGATTTAGTGAATTAAGTTGAAATTTTTCACAAAGGCATCAGAATTCTGACATCAGTGACAAATTTTCAGTTTTCTACCATCGAGTCATCTCCGATACATCCTGAATGATTTTTAAAAGAAGTTTGTTTCGATCTCAACAATTTTATATGCAATACTCTGTATCAGCAATAAAATTTAAGTGTATGTGACCATCGATTACCATTTTAATAAACGTATATATGACTTCAGAAACTTTGCGTAATTGTTAAAAGTTGCGTAATCAGCGAACACTTTTTGTACACACGTCACGATCGCTCCGACATAAAATCGATTTTTCTTAATTAGGATAAGTACAAGTAAAGAGCAACATTGAATATGCTTGAAGTCCTTTATTACTCCATGATCGGTTGTGACCGGTGTCCCCTCAATTTTTTCATCGATCTCTGAAACTCCGAATAATGATTTTCATATGTAACGAGTTCACTTTCGGCTCTCGCTTTTTGCGCAATACTTGGTATCAGCGATGAAGATCATTTTTGAAAATCAGTCATCATTTTATGAGACACTTTATTCCGAAAAAAAACGAATTTTGCCATCGACGTATGCAAATTTTTAACGCCATCACGTTTTCGTTTTTTGAATACACCTCACGCGATATTTTTTTCCACGTAAAATCGATTATTCTCAATGAGGCGATAAATACAAGTGAAGATTAAAAGGGGTTTCAATACCACAATATGGACGAACGCATATTAAGGTAATCGCTGCAGCAATTCCATTAGATTTCGTTGAAAATGTTCACAAATATTTTTTAATGCCATATGCACATGTGTGTAAAACTTCAGACACCTTTATCGGCTCAAAAATCAAGATTTTTATTTTTAAACATCGTTTTTTTCGGAATTTCCCATAAGAGCCTATGTTAAATGTTACGATTTTCAACAATGATTTTTTCGATTTTTGACCGATGAAGTCTGTTGAAATTTGCACACATTTTTATATGGATTTTGATTATTGTCTAAGAAATAAACTTTATGCAAAATAAACTTGAAGTTTTATTGCATTCTGCTTCAGTTGGTTTGCAACAATTTGCAACAATAATGAACTTAAACACTCAATCTATTTTAAGTTTGAGAAAAACTTGGAACAAAATTTCGATCCCCTATCAGCGATAGAAATTTGATTTCAATCCCATCATTTGAAGTTTAAAACTGATAAGACTTTAAAATTTCGCAAAAATGTTTTTATACGTCAAATAACTAAGAACTAATTGTTTCAAAATTTCTTTTTCACATCGATCTTGAGTAATCGACTACAAAAATACATTCTTGTACACGGCGTGTAAATCTACATGTCTAAAAACTGTATTTCTATCAATTGTTTTATTACTCTGTAAATATGAGAACGAA
This sequence comes from Cremastinae sp. B BG-2022a, assembly GCA_030522605.1. Classification (NCBI taxonomy): domain Eukaryota; kingdom Metazoa; phylum Arthropoda; class Insecta; order Hymenoptera; family Ichneumonidae; species Cremastinae sp. B BG-2022a. The sequence goes on from JAPYYX010001846.1 coordinate 7,359, forward strand.
AATTTTGAAAAAAATGATCCCAAATTTTTCATAGAAGAATGTTGTGTCCAAATTTCATCAAATTTTTATCAATTTCATTTTTAATATCGAAACCCCTTAAGATTTTATACTCGAATGATTTTCGAATTTTCGATCATTAAGATCTTCACAATGATTTTCGTAACAAATCTCCTTTCGGCTCTCACTTTTTGCGCAATGCTACGTATCATCATTTTACAAGAATTTCCACTTCAGATGAATCGAATCTTGCCATCAACAGTTGCAAATGTTTAACATCGTCACATTTGTTTTCGTATGTTACTCTCATCTTTTTCACATTACATCGTTTTTTCTCAATTAGGAGATAAATACAAATAAAGTCTAAAACTCTGTACTCGAATTAGCTTCGTATTTTTAATTTCCCTGTAATTTTCACAACAAAATGGATTCGAAAATCCATCACCAATTTACGAAATACACTTTAGATAAATTAAATTTCGACATTAATGAAATAATAAAATTTTCAACATCGTCGATTTTTTTGTATGCATCTCACGATCTTTTCTACCTGAAATCGATTTTTCCCAATTAAAATAAGTACAAGCAAAGATTTTAAGGTTTTATTCTAATGATTTCTGTATTACTTCATACAATGACCGGTGACCGATCCATCTTGATTTTTCTCATCGAATTCGAGTAATTTTCGTAACAAGGAGTTCGCTGTCGACTCTCGCTTTTCCCGCGACACTCATCAGTATCAACGATGAGGTTCGAATTTGAGCGTGTACCGAGCAAAGTACAAGCGGTTCGGCATGTGTAAGCGTCTGAAACGGGCAGCACACGTTCCGAGTTCAGTAAAACTCGTGCTACACCTGTCGGTCGCTTCCACGCGTCTTTCGCGGCGAAAGAAACGCGCGCGGCGAAAGAGGGAACGAGAGGGAAAGAGGCTCAGAACGCACCGGTTGTTCGCGTCATCGCTTTCCTTGGACACATACGAAGAAGGACATGCATGCGTACTGGACAAGGGACAAGAGAGCACGCGCGAAGAATTCGCGGTTCCACCGGCACCTTTTTTTATCATATACTTTGTCGAAACATATTCGCGTGTATCGCACAATTTCGCATCGGTAATTCGAGAAAAGAAATAAAAGAAACACACGCGATAATGTAATAACGAAGCGAAAACAATTTTTTTCATTTTTTACAGTATATGGACAGATGTAATAGATTTATTATTCCGTGGTGATGAAAACATTAGACAACATTTGAAAAAATATATGAAGAATAATAATAAAAAAATAATAAGAAGCACAAAACGCAGAAATCGAGTGTTGATACGTAAGAAAAATTTGTGCCTTGAGCTAAGAACAAAAAATATTATAAATATCAATATGCTGAATATACGTGGGATGAAGAATTTTTTTGTGCAATAGCGACGTATGACGCTCGAGTGCGAAAAAATTTTGAAAGCTGGGAATGAAAATTTTAGTACGAAGTATAATATATAAAATATACAGTAATGTTTGATATCTTTAACAAAAGTAAAAAATATAATTATCGCATTTATTAAAAGAATTATTTAAAAATTTTAATTCTACAATTAAATTTTTGTTTTTTAATTTAACATTTAATCTTGAATCATTAAAAATTTAAATTTCGGTGTTTTTTTCACCTTATTATATCAATGTTTCATCATGATCTTGACATACTGATGTAAGATCGATCGAAACATCTCGAAAAAGTAAAACAGACCTGACAAAATATCCTGAACTCATTATGAATAAAAAAAAACGATTTTGATGATTCATCAGCTCGAACATGTATAGACCAGTGGTAGGAATGAACTCATATAGACTTTTTGATATCGATCAATTTCGATTTTATGTTAATCACTTTCGAACCATTTTCTTCAATACTCGTCTGTCATACGATACAATTGATCAACCAATACCTCCAAATGTAATTGTTTTTTACATAAAGCTGGAAAATAGCTGTTGCCACATTTCTAACGATTCAACCCAATTGAGAAATGAGCTCGTTAATTTAATATCAATCAATTTTTATGTCTATGTTAATCATTTTGAAGCTTTTTCTTCAGCACAGACACGTGTCATACTAAAGCGCTGTTATCTATAACATTTATGAAAAAGTCGATAAAATTTTTAATTCAGTATAAAGTTTTTATTAGACTCAAAAGAGCCACGACCGAATAATATCGACTTACATAATATTTGAATACGTTTTGGTAAATTTAAGGTAAAAAACTGTTTCTCTTTCTTTTGATTATTTACTTTTTTCAATTTCAATATCAATGTATTAAATATTTTGGTTTGATAGCGACAACGCCGCGTAATGATTTCAGTTTTTAACTGTCCGCTGACCTGCTCAAGCTCGAGTGGGGCGCACAACAGATCGCGCTTGTAGCTATGTTTACCACAAGAGAGAGAAAGAGAGAGAGAGACAAACTGCGCCTGTTCATTTTCTTTTGCAAATTGCAAATAAACGGTGTGGTGGAATCACTGCGAATTTTGCGGGAGTAATCACGACAGTTGTCTCATACAGTTGTATTAGTTTAAGGGGTTTCGATACCACTTATCTACAATCGCATGTTAAACACATAGGAAATTGAAAAATGATAAGAATTTGATAAAATTTGGCGAGCATGTTCT
>JAPYYX010001847.1:0-16654 GCA_030522605.1 Cremastinae sp. B BG-2022a
AAAAAATAATACTCTCAAATTTTTCATAGAAGAACATTCTGTCCAAATTTCATCAAGTTCTTATCATTTTCATTTTTACTACCGAAACCCCTTAATCGAGAAGTTGCCTTTTTAACGGTAGTTTTTCAATGTTTTTTTGTTGATTTTTGACTTTTTTCCATAAGATTCAATGTAAAAAACGAATTTGATTTTCTCAGAAACGATACGATCGAATCCTTTGAAACTTTTCGAGTATAATACTTTTGGTCAATTTCGAACGTATCTACCAATTTTTATAAAAATCTTTTTTTTAATATCTGATATTGTTCCACCTTGATTCCTCAGATATTCGAGAAAGATCGAAAGTATGATAAATACACTGGAAACTCTCATAACTTAAAAAACTCTCGTACCTTAACCACTTTACCTCTCATAACTTAATTTTTCTCATTTACCGCCATAGTTAAGTTTTGAGAGGTTCTTTGCACCGAACGATTAAGATATGAGAGTTTTCAGTGTAACGTGATGTGACAACGCACTGGCAAGTAGTGGAGGAAATCCGAACTAGTGCAAAGTTGCATATTCAATAGAAAACCACAATAATTATCTTCATTGTAATAAATATTATAATTATAATAGTAAAAATAAAAACGTTAAAATTAATTGATAACTGATGTAATTCAAAACGGTACAATAGTAATAATAATAATAATTATTATTATTGCACCGTTGTTGTCGCCATTCGACCAAACTTTGCCCCGATATCAGATCCCAATAAAACAAATGCATCTGTCGATAAGAATTATACGTGAAAAAGAAACTAATACGAATAATGAACGAAAAACAAAGGAACAAAAAGGCAGCAACATTTTTATTCCCATTCGGGACACGATAGAGGTTCGAACGCTTAGAATACTTTTTTTTCTCTCTCCGCAATATATTTTTTTTCCGAAGACTTTTTTATTCGAGCAGGAGCCTCGTGCCAGAGGACTTTTTCGAGCGGCGGGCGCGGATCCGCGAGAGGTGTGCGAGAAGTGAACCGGGCAACACGAAAATGAAACTCATGCACCTGCCCCGCGCTCTCGCGTCTCTTCCTCGCCGCCATCAGCGTTTCTCTCCCTCTCGGTCTTTTCAATATCAAATGTGGTCCCGATATCCTTTTTCTCGCGCTTACAATTTTTTATTTTACACTCCTCCTCTCGCCCTTTTTTCATCTTTTCTTTATCTTTCAGCTCCCACTCTCTCATTTCTTCAGTCTTCCGTTTTTCTTCCCGAGTCTTTGACCTGTCACCGATTCTCGCGAATCTAATGAATCATCACAACTTTTCAGTCGACTGGAAACTCTTCATGACTTCTTATCCAGGAAAATACTTCGATAAGTGCAAAAATACGAAAAAGGTGGAAAAAAATCAAATTTAAAAAAACGAGCCAAAAAAATGTTATCTCGTTCGAAAACGTGTTTCGATTTCTTGTTTCCGATCCTCTGAAAATCAAATTATCAGAACTTTCCGTCTTCGATTGAAGACCTTTCACGACGTCCAGGAAGAAAGTTTGATAAGTGGGAAAATGGGAAAAAACATAAACAAAAAAATTGTATGTCAAATGAGGAAGAAAAAAAAAAGAAAAAATTTTATCTCGTTCCAAAGCCACGTGTTCGCAAACTGTGAACCCAGAGGCGAACTCGACGTGGCTTCTCGCTCTTTCTTTTCTTTTTTTGCTTTTATTCTTAACTTCTTCTTCTTCTTTCTCCGATTCTCCCGTTCTTCATCTCACGTCCATTCAGCCCCACCAGGAATCCTTTCATACGCGTGCCACCTAAAAGTGAAAGAGCGTCCTCTCGAATAAAGACAACACTCGAGAGCCCTCCAGACGAAAAAATATAAGACATGATATACGTTTTACGATATCTTCGATCACTTTCCATCTCGATATCTTTTAATGGCTTTTTTTCTCGATACGAGCGTGCTCTGCTTTGCGGAGCAAAAATCTGTGGCACTCCGCGATCTCGTTTATCGTGAGATAAAAATTCTCGTAAAGAGAAGAATTGGGTTAAACTTCGTGAATCGGTTTTTTTTAACGATTTTCCGAAAAAAAAGTTTCGGTAGGGAAATATCTTCGAAGTAGGCGAGCTGTATGCTAATTTTTCGAATAAATTTTCTGGGACAATTGTTAAATTAACGAAGAAAAAATCTGGCACGATCTCGTTTACTGATGCAGGATAAAAATTCTTATAAGGAGAAATTGAGTCGAATGACGAGAGTTGTGTCGATTTTCTGGAAACAAAATTTTCCATTGAAATTTTCCAAATTTTCTTTCATATTTTTAAATAAAGAACGAATAATCAAATGAATTTTCAGGGACAATTGTTAAATCAACGAAGAAAAAATCTGCAACGATCTTGTTTACTGCAGAATAAAAGTTCTTATGAGAGAAATCGAGTCGAATGTCAAGAGTTTTATCGATTTTCTCGAAAAAAATTTCCCATTAAAATTTTTCAAACTTTGGTAGACATCGATTTTCTTTTATATTTCAAAAACAAGAACAAAAATCTGTAACACTCGCGATCTCGTTTACTGCAGAATAAAAATTGTCGTAAGAAGAGAAATTGGGTTAAATTTCGCGAGTCTCTTTTTTTATCGATTTTCCGAAAAGTTTTGTACAAGATGTTGAAGTCAACAGATCGCATGTTCTTTTTTAATTTCTTTTTTTTTAACAATTGTAAAATCACGCCAGCTGCATAGGATCGAAGGAAGCTGCAGAATTCTACATGTACGTACGATTCTCGTCCTTGACTAAAAGTGGTAATAAGAAAAGATTGCTGCGAGACAAGGAACGAGAGTGAGAAAGCGATAAGCTGCTTATAAAACGATATGTCGCGGTACATAATTACAGTGATCAAGTCTGCCTCCTGGCACCTGGTACTCTTAAAATTACTATTATATACATATGTATAAACACTATGACGATATGTATATACATTCTGAGCGTTTAAACTTATAATATAGGGTAAGGTGGGGCAAAATGGGCCCCCTAAGAAAAAATGTTAGAATCCTTAGTGTAATGAACTGGTTTTAGTCTCTTATATTTTGATTATTTCGTTTCTATAAAAGAAATTGTTTTTAAAGAAAAAAATGAAAAAAAAATCCCCAAAAATTTATGGATTATGAAATTTTGAGGGGGGCCCATTTTGCCCCCAGGGACCCATTTTGCCACCTCTTTCTCTACATCCTTCTTTATAGGAACAACAGAATTATTAAGAAAAATAGAAAAATTAATTGCAGATCAAATTTCGAATCAGAAAATTGTCAACGACAAAAAAAACGTTTTCACAATGTATACACGAAAATTTGTTAATCACTGGTGTGACATTTTTTAAAGTGATTTATCATCCAGATTTATCAGTTGGAAAATTTTTGATGGCGAAAAAAACATTTTTATTGGGACGAGTTCCATTTTACACTTGGAAGTTTACTTATTTTTAGATGTAAAATTTTTTTAAATTGATGTATGAGTCAGGTTTATCAGTCTGAAAATTTTAAATGACACAAAACATTTTTATTATGATAAATTTCGTTTGCACTCGAAAATTTACTAATTTGCTAGTGTGTAAAATAAAAAATTTTTATATTGACAAATAAAAAATTGATTCATCATTTTTCGTAACCTCAAGATATAAAAGCAAAATTACTCATTCTGAAAATTTCATTTTTCAGATTCAATAGAAAATGCCCAACTCGTGTCTTATCAGAATTTGGCAAATCACGAGAAAGCTTGTACATTCAACTCTGTACCATTATTATTATGCTACATTGCAATAAAAACTGGAACGGGTTGATAATTTCTTCATATACGTTTTAACAGGTGTCCAAATATTCATGGAAATTAGCATTTTTTTTCTTTTTCAACCGGTGCACCGCAAATTAATCGGTTGTCGAAGTGATATGAAAGCATTCGATTGCATTTTTTATTTCGTCCCCACTCGAAATGAGGTCAAATTTCGTTAAAACGTCACGCGTTAATCAAAGATTTTATTTTTTCTCAAATAAAAAAAAAAAATCACGAGGTAAAAAAATACTACGCGATAATTTATTTTCCATCACGCTCATTTGTTCTGGTACTTGGGAAAAAAATTTACGATCCAAGATTACCTGTTTGTCATCATTGCTCCCGGAGCGATTCCCAGCTTGACTTTATAAAACGTAATAGAGTTGCGTGTTTTTATTGGACGGCGCATACGTGGTGTGTACTCGACCCACTCACCTACCGACCGCTTGGGAAGCTAGAAAAATCAAAGCAGGTTTTCTTGTCTCCGTTAGCCGGGTAACGACGAGGAAGTTTCCACGCGCTCGAAGATGCGACCGGAATCGTCAGCAGTCGGGAATGTTGCATACTCCGAGGGGTCTAAATCGCTCCGTAGCGAAATTCCTCGAGGCCATAAAATCTCGTTTCAACGTCGTAAAACCTATTCGCGTCTCGTAAACATTTATTTAGACTCTCGCGAAATTTTCACAGTAGCTAAATTTCTATTTCGTACCATTCGGTTTCTTTTCCTCGTATAAGTGAAAATAAGAAATATAAAAAAAATCCTAAGAAAAAATTTATCAAAAAGATAATTTAGTATCACACGTGATTCTTTTGAAATATTTTTTTGCAAGTTGAATAATTGCTTAGAGATTTAGTAGCGAAATTTCTATTTCATGCTATTATTTTCTCTTTCTCGTAATACTGAAAACGAAAAATATCAAAAATCCACTTCAAAAAACAATTTAAAAATATGTCGACATTTGCAATTTTTTCACAAGTTAAATAATTAATTGAAAATTAGCATAAATATAAAAATTATTTTACGCAGTTAATTTTTATATATATTAATCTCGACATTTCCAGCTAATTTTTAGAGTAGATCAAATAAGATCAATTCAGAGTTTCTTATAAATGTGACAAATCCTTTTCGTAATCGTTGTGAGAAAAATTAATAAAATTCGCATGTTAAGTATCTCATTAATTTTTCTATGAATATATTTACCTGATTTCGTACAAAATATTGAACATCATGAGAAAAAAATGTAATTCCAAATGAAATTGATTTTTTATAAGTATTGTGTACGCATAACGAAAAAAAGTAAAATTAAAAAATCATTACGCAAACAAAACTTATTACATAAATTTTTTATAACTGCAACTACCGCACCGCATCAAATAAAAAGAAACGTAAACATTTAAAAATGATCGAAATACCACACGAGGTCGTTTGCCCCGGTGCGTTCGTTATGAATCGTTAATCCGATAGATCCGGACGTGAGGATCGAGGGTGGGGAATATGGTAGGAGGCTCGAAAGATCGTCGAGGCACGCGATTGATTTTCTGGGTCATTGGTCGTCGTGCATTCTGAGACTTGGATCTCAGCAGTATATTTATCGACTCATGCGAACAAACCGGCTCGTATGCTTGTGACAAGAATTGTCCGCCTCGTTCCGTTGGGGACGATGGAAAAATCGATACCTCTCGCGTGTCCGTTCGATCGAGTATCAATCAATTTTGCTATCGAAAATTTTTGTCAGGCTTCGCGTGAATAATCTCTCGACGAAAATCCGAGCATGGAATGCACGAAGAAAAAAAAATCACAGCGGGGAAAATAATAAAAAAATTAATTGAATAAAGTGAAGAAAGTATTTTAGTGTCTGTAGCTTTTATTAATCATAATACGATCGACAGAGGGGATAAAAGTTCGCATTGCTGTCCGTTGACCCTCTCGTGTCAGTCAATCTCTTGGAAAATTGATCAAGGCTCGATAACTCCGAATAAGTTGGCAAGTATCCGAGCGTGATGTAATCTAACGCGAGTCCGTTTCGTCACTGAGTATTTATTTATTCACTCGGTATCCGCAATAAATACCGAAAAAGGAATGAAGAAGGGAAAAAAGTTCGACACGCGAACATGGATTTCTCGTTTTAGATCTAATCCTGTGTTTCCTACGATATCACGATTCATAATTTAATCGAGCACACGATGCAATTTGAACGATGAAAGGCTTAATGCGAATTCCTCGTTGACTGGAATTTCACGATCAGCGGAGCGGACACGATAAATCCGGACATGTCGGCTCATCAAAATTTATCTGTTTTGGTGTGGATATACAAGATTCCCAGCCTAATGTTCAAAGAATAGATATCTTAATTTTATTCAGTGTTGTCAGAATTTTTTGCGGTTTCGAATATTTTATTTTATTTAAATTGTATATTAAATTTCAAAATTTATTGTTTAAATAAGATTGTTCATTCATGTATAAATTAAATAATTATTATTATGCAATAAGCGCATTAAAAATTACATATTTCTAGAAAAGATTCAATTTCTAAAATGTATATAGTAATGTTTTTTAATTTTTTGCGAAGCAAATAGCAAAAAGCGTTAGAATCTGAATCTTAATTTGCATTATATTCTAATTTCAGAAATAAAAAATCATTGTGGGAAAAAAAACGCTTTCACTGACTACTATTTTTTTAGTTAAAATTATAATTTACATTAATTGAAAGTTTCAAGATGTATCGTTTAAATAAAATCTTTAATTACTACATAAATTAAATAATAATTGTTACTATTGTACAATAAAATATGAATAACAAAGTATACTTTTGTATGAGAAAAAGTTCAAATTCAAATGTGTAGAAACTTAATTTTCAAATTTTGCGAAATGAATTGCAAAAAGCCTTCGAATGTGGATCTCGCTTCGCGGCATTTCATTGCAATTTCGGAAATGAAAAATCCTTTTGGGAACGGAGAACGCTTTCACTGACTACTATTTAAGATGCTAAGAAACTTCTCGAGTGATTTTTCGTAGTCTCACGCACTCCCCGTTCCGCCTGAAGAGCATACAGAAGACGAGAAATAATGGAATAAAGGAAACTCGAGTCACAGACACGATGAAACTCGCGGAAAAGTGGAAAAGACATCAAAAAATGGAAAATTATATAACAAAATAACGAAACGTTGCTCTTTCCGAACGATAATTTGTGCGCCTGAAAAAAATTTAACGCGATATTTTAAATTTTGCAACGTTGATCCCTGAAACGCAAACGAGTCGCGTCACAATAGAGAGCTGGATATAAAATGAATTCTCATTTTTTCCTCTTGTTCTTTCTCCTTAGAAAAAAAGTAGCAATAAATTAATATATATGTGAGAATTCAAGGAGCGTGCCAAGCTCTCATGTTCGGAGTCTACACCGACGCGTGTTTACATAAATGCGATATATATTACGAGGATCCGCTCCTCGTCCCGAAGATCCGCGGGGGCGAGCGCCCGCGATTCCCGCGTGGCACGCGAACTCGAATTTTTTCATTTTTTCATTCTCCACCTTCTGGAGAAATTCTCCCGCTGTTTCATCGGAGAAAAAAATGGAGCACGAGGACAAGGAAAAAAAATAACGACTCGGAGGCTCTGAAAAAAAAACGAGAATCGACCGCAATAACTCGGTTACGAAACTTTTACTGCTTCTCGGTTAACCCTTGTGAGACTCCGGGTATCCTCTTTTCTTTCCTTTCAGGAATTATTCAACCCAGGACTTGGGGAAACTTTCGAAAAAGGGATGAAATGAATTCTTTAAAACGAGCGTGATATCATTCGTATTATTTGGATTTTTTCAGCTGACGAACTACGGTCGATAGATCATTATCAATTGAGACTGATATATAAATCATATTAGGGGAAGGGGGGGGGGCAAAATGGGCTCCTTAAGGAAAAAATGTTAGAATCCTTAGTGCAATGAACTGGTTTTAGTCTCTTATATTTTTATTATTTCGTTTCTATAAAAGAAATTATTTTTAAAGAAAAAATGTAATAAATAATGCTGTTGAACTCATTACCTAGTTTATCCTTCATCATATGTAATTTTTTAACCGTTTCTATGAAACAAACATTTTACTAACACGTCTGGTGCAAAAATATCTGTTGGTTTTCAAAGTCTCGACAGCCTATTTTACCTCCTAAACACTTTGAGTGTCAAACATTTTGAGGGCAGATTTCGCCCCCAAAAATGTATGGATATCTATTGAAATTTTGGCAGAACAACATCTCTGCTCATAATTTCTCTACTCGATATTGTTATTCAGATTGGATATTGTTTTTTACTATTGTTGAGTAGACAAATTTTGGGCAGAGATGTTGTTCTGCCGAAATTTTTGGGAGCCCCATTTTGTCCCCACAAATTTTTGGATCTTCCAATTTTGAGGGGGCCCCATTTTGCCCCCCCCCCCCCCCCTTCTCCTAAATGATACACATAGACACAATTTATATTTGATTTTCAATATACATACATAAGTTATTTCTGATGTAATCCTGTCACTTTAGACTATAATTATGTTATAATTGTATCAATTTTAATAACGTATATAAAAATCAAGAATTTGTATAAAAATTGAGTGGATCAAGAAAATATATTACTTTTTAATTGATTGCAAACATTATTATATACGAATAATTTATTATAATTGTGTGATTGTTTTTTTAAATCTGATAATGTCTTGTGCCTTATCATTATGAAATAATTACGTAAAGGAATGATAACATTGATTAATGTCCATCGTCAGTATATGAACAGACTATATATCTCTCAATTTTAAAGATAAATCAATTTAAACATTTTAATTTTCTTCGATATTTCGAATTTTATTAAGTCTGAGATAAATTACAATCGATGTGTTATCCAATTCGACCCTGCAATGTTAATACCGAACATACCAACATATTAATACGTGTTAACACATAAAATATATACATTATACATATACATAAATCGGTTAGTATCTCGTATAGTATGTATGTTTACTATGAGAGTTGTCCGACAAGTCCGAGACATTAGATCGATACAGAAACTACCTTTCATCAATAAATATAATTAACAATTGATATATAAAAAAATTAAAATATTTAACTTTTGTGAGATTTACAAATCTTGTGAATGCTGATGATTGAATTATTATTGAGTGCGCTATAAATTTTTTATTATTATTTATTTATAATTATTATACACATTTTATGAATTTTCTTGTTTTCTCTTTTATATACTCAGCGTCGAGTGGTTGCTGCGTTTTTTGATGGAGTGTCAAAAGCTTCAAATTAACCTTCGATTAATACATTTGATAATTAAAAACACACACACACACGCTCGTAATTCTTGAATATTTGCAATCTTGTTGAAATTATATGAAAAAAAATGTCATTACTTTCCAACCATTTCGAGTGATTACATTTTTTACAATCTTTGTCAATTTCTCAATGATCAATGAACTGCTGAGATGCGGGACGTTTTTCTCGGATTTAATCGTTCTCAGATTGATTTTTTTCTCAATCGCGGAAAGCGATAAAAAACGGTGTATAAGAATCGGTGGAAATGAAGCGATAAAAATCGAGATGGGAAGAACTCGTTCCATATTCTGTGATGGAATTGGCAATCGGAAACAGGTCTCGCGCACTGAACCACCGCGAGGCGCACACGCGCGATTTATCATTTGCGGAATGAAAATATATTTTCTCTTTACATAAATCCGTATGCGCTTGATATATACATGTAAACACATACATCTACACACTATGCACATACACATAAAGCTTGTAAAGTGAGAGCGGAATTTATAGCAGGTTGTCTCAACGATGTCGTCGCGTCTCGCGTTGGTTGACAGCTTGATTATCGATCCTTTCCGAGCGGCGAAGACAAAAAAAGGATCCTGGTTGAGATCCTGAGGAACGATTTCCGAGCTTTCGGACACGTCAGAGTCGTCGAAAATCTTCGGACAAATTTTCGTGCAAATTTCATTTTTTTCCGTTATCGGGAATGAAAAATAGAAAATTGCACGGCGATCGTGTGTGTCGCCCGGATTATCCCAGGGGGCGAAAAAAAAGTGCACCTCAAGGCTCTGCGAGCCTTCGGTACTTGATTTACGAGTTTCGAGACATCGGAAAGTCTCGAAGTTTCTTCCCCTCTCGAGCGATAATTATATCCATGAGAATATTTGCTCTTTTTATTCTTTATCTTCGACGCTTCATTTTTATAGTTACCCCGGGCTATTTTCTCGGGTCTCTCCGCTCCTCGCTTTTAAAATATCGTAATGAAAGGAATTGATCCTTTTTTATTGGTCGTCGTATTACATGGATAAGGACGACGAAAAAACGGGAGTCCTCATCGGGCGATTTATACAGCCTCGTTTGATTTATATCTCGAAAAGAGAAAAGAGAAGGAACGCGAGAATGGAAAAAAAGGAGCTAAATGTTTCGTTGCTTTATATTATATCCTCATAATCGAGAAGCAACTTTATTGGTTTCCAAAAAAATAAAAATAAAAAAAGAAGGCGAACGGCTTATAATTTTTTTTTGCTTATACGACTTTTCTTCGTATTTGTTACTTTTTTTTCCTCGTCCTTATATTTTATGTTACACATCGCAGGATGTGTTAATTTAATTAACGATCGCATTAGTCACAAAACGGAGGATCGTCGAACGTTTTCGCGATTTATCAATTCTTTCCTCGGTCTTAATAATGACATTAACGTCGCGGATTACTCGTTTACGTTCCCGGGGAATTTGCTAATCTTTATCAATTGCTCGGAGTGTCGTATTTCGCCTTAAATATTGCGGGATTCGTTTTCGCTTTGATACTTCCGCGAGCCGGGAATCGCCGCGACAACGAAATTCTCGTCACGTACGAATCGAATATTAATCAAACTCGGAGATTTTAACGTCGAAGCCAATTAACGAGATTTTAACCTCGCGGGGACAGAAGAGAGAGAGAGAAAGAGAGCGAATGAAATAGACAAAGAAAAAAAAAAGAAGTCGAGATCGAGAGACTCGACGAACGGGACATCCACGTGGTTTTTATTATTTTTCCATCGATGCTCCACTTTCCACGCTCGCTCTCGTTCCGAACTCGCGATTTTGCTCGAACGGGAGATAAATTTAAAAATTATCCGAGCCGTTTATGGATCTTTTTGCCTCTCTTTGCGATTCGATTGTTCCGCAATTATTATCGCGAGGAAAAAAAGGAAAATGATTCGCAGCGCCAAAATTGACCTTTTTTACCTCAAGAGAGCCGAAGGGTGAAAATCATGCACGGCGATCACGAAACTTCGAAACTCTCGTTTATTTACTCGACGACGGTAATTGTGAACGTTTTACGTACTCCTGGAAACGTTTGAGCGAAGTACATCGTGAAGTACTCGCGGATCGTGAAATAACACGCTCCGAACACGAAGTACGCACCGTTTATCATCAACGGCGTGTATAATTCGTTACGGTTTTTCAGGCTCGCCGTGTGGCTCGGGATTATTAGAAAATCAGTTACACCAACGATAAAATTTACTGATGCAACTCACGGGCGTGAAAACGTTCTCGCGTATCTCGACGTATCGGAAATCTGGTAATGTGTTATGGTTTTTTCGTTTTTTTTATTCTTGGAGAGTGAGTAAACGTGCGTACGAAATTTTAGACGTTTTTCATCGATGCTCACGAAATTGTAAAAAGCATTTTACTATCGGATCGGTGCTCGGAAAATTTTTGCTAATTTCACAAAATTTTATAATTTTAAAGTGGATTGTACTTATTTTTATAAATAGCTTGTGTGTGCAGAATGGTATTAAAATTTTAAAAATGTCATTCGTTTTCGGATTATGAGATACTCGAAAAAACACCATCAAGATGGTGTAAAAAAAGGAGGCAAGTACATTTTTCCATAGCGTTATGGTAAATAGTAGAGAAATTGTTGTAACATTATAAATCCACTAGATAATAATTAAAATTATTTAAAAAATATATGAATGAGTTTATAAATATATAAAAATTCAATCAGAGTACGATAACATTAAAGAATAAAATTTCGAAAAAAATACTTGCCGAGATACATTTAGTAATAAACTCGGCAAGTATTTTTTTGAATTTTTATTCTCTAATATTTGACGTTTAATTTTTGACGTATGCACGTCTGATGGTGTGCGAAAAAGCTCCGATGCGAAAAAGTTTGACAGCTATATATAGGGGCTAAAAATTTCGACGAAATTAATAAAATGATGATAAAGTTTGATACCTTAGACAAAAGTAAGCGGGACGATTTTTTTTTTCAATCGAAAGAGAAAAAAAATATCTGTGTTTTCAGATTTTCGAAAAATCCCACAATAATTTAAATAAAAATAAATTTAATATCAAAACTATAGCAAAAACGTTTGTCTTCGCGTATAGATAGTCGCGGTAGCTCGGCGATTCTCGATATTTTGAAAAAATGTACTTGCCTCGAGACTCAACCGCGACTCTTGATTCATAAAATTTGTTGGTGTTGCGACAGAATATTCAGTGATAAAATGTTTGTTTTTTATTTTGTAATTTTGATAAATTTGAATAAAAGGAGTGATAGATTCATGTAAAGAGTTGATTTGAATAGTTATTTTATATATGATTCGAAAATTGTCAAAATTATACGAAATAATTAACAAAATTTTGTATCCATTTCATAATTTGGAAAAATTAAATTTGCACGCATTTCCATGAAATTTAACAAATTTTTACAATTTTTTGATAAAAGGATTAAACTTATCTCTGTAAAAGACGTGTGTGCAAAATATCTAAATTTGGAGATTTATTGTTCTCAAAATATAAAATATTTATTGTTTGTAATTATCAAAAAACAAAAGTTATATTTGAAACAAAATTTTATAATTTATCAATAAAAAATCATTATACTTACATCGAATTATGAAATCAACGCATGTGTAAAATGTTTTCAAAAGATCTGTAAGCTTCATTTTATCAAAAAATCAAAATTATTTTTTTAAATTATTATTTTACTTTTTGACTAACTTTATACATTTGACGATTTGGAAAAAAAGACGATACGCATAAAAAGTGAAAGGAGGAGTGTAGGAAGTTTCATCGATTTTATTATGGTGATTAGATACCAAGAATCTGGATTAAAAAAAAAGAAGCGAACGCAATTTGAAGTTTGTTAAATAAATTGCATACAATCAGTACGGACAACTAGTAATTTTGTGCCGTTAGTGTTGACGCGGAATCCATATGCACGGGAAGCGTATTTAAAAAAGGGAACGATATAATAAGCTGCAATATTGTCTTTTCAATATTTCTCATCGATCGACAGTTTAGATCTTTATTAGAAATTCCTATCCATGTCTGTAAAAAAAATCCAATAATATGGTGAGTATTTGTGTATTATCTCTTCATTATAATACTCTTGAGTTTTTGTTATTCTCGAAATCACCTGTGATCTTATCTTAATTGAAAATAATGTTCGAAGCGAGTCTCGAGCTGTGTTTTGATGAAGAGTTTACACCGAATCAGCAAATATTTTGATTGTCAACAATTTCCCAGGAATGCAACGCATTTTTTCATATTATTGGTCAAATGATGGTCAACATTAATATTTTTTTATTACGAAACTCAATCGTATTTACTTTAGAGAAGTTTGTTAAACTTTATTATTCATAAGAGGAAAATTATGAACAAAATTAATGAAAAACGAAGACACGTAATAAGAAAATCGATTATCCAATCGATTTGCTGAAAACATTACATTGAAAAAAAATTCCATATTTTGATAAAATGTAAAAATAAGAATGCTGAAGAGCAAGTTGTTAAAACATATATTTTATCATCTGAATTATTGGATATGTAGATATGTGGATAACAAGGTCAAATATTTGACAGAAAATTTTCCACTGACTTTGAAGAAGAGAAAATTGATATCAGCCGTGTCATTTACTTTTTTCTTGAGATATCAGGAACCGTAAGTATTGAAAATTAAACAAATACATGAATTATTGCCATTTGGAAAACATTGTTGGATATTTGACAAAATATTTTTTCAACTTTGGATATAAAAATGAAGCAATTTAAATTTATAAGTTGAAAGTACTGTAAAAACGTAGAAATTAAAAAGCAATCAAAATCATATTAGCATAAAACTAAATGTTGATTTAATTAACAATTTAAAAAAAAACATTATAATAATAAAAAATCAAATAAAAAATGTAATCTTGATATGAAATTTTCAATTTTTGGCAAAACATTGTTAAATATTTGACGAAATTCGAACGTATTATGAAAACAAAATTAAAAATCAAAATTCTACAAAATTAAAAATCAAAATTCCACAAAATTAAAAATCAAAATTCTACAAAATTAAAAATCAAATTTCTACAAAATAAAAAATCAAAATTCTACAAAATAAAAAATCAAAATTCTACAAAATAAAAAATCAAAATTCTACAAAATAAAAAATCAAAATTCTACAAAATTAAAAACCGAATCATAAAATCAAATACCAAACATATAATTAAAAAATCCGGAATTAAAATATTCGGTGATTGTTTTCATCGCGAAGATCGAGACGTAAAAACAAAAAGTCGAGAAAGACGTGTTGTCAAAACATATTTGTGACGTCTGGATTGTCGTCGTTCGAGGAACAATGTCGAATATCGTTGCCGAGGAAGAAAGGAACGCCGCCATATTGTCTTAAGCACGGGTGGATGATTTCGTGCGCTCGAGAGTCAAATGGTAAATAATCCAAGTGCAATAACGTCGATGCGTACGGAGAATGGTAAAACTCGCCCCATCAACTCTTTTGCGAACGACACACACGGTGAAAGGTTGAGATTTACCACCTCCACTTTCGTCTTTTCCTCTCTCTCTCTCTCACTCTCTCTCTCTTTCTCTTTCTCTTTTTCTTTCTCTCGCTACTGAGGTGATGTGCGACTCGCCGCAACGTGAGTGGATACACCGTCGTGCGCATTTCTTTTCCGTTTGCCTGGATGGATTACCAAGGGGACGGGGTCGAGAACGGTACCAAACAGAAAAATAACAACAACTTCGGCTACGTATATAACAGTTCTCTTTTGCGAGAACGCTTCAGTTACGCATCAGCCCGCGGTTTTGTCATTTCGAAAATCTGACGTGAATCTCAATTTTGTTTTTTGTTGTTGTTTTTTTTTATAAATCATTTCGGAATATTTGAATCGTTTTAAAATAACAACAAAATTTTCTTGTGACATTTTTGTGACGAATTATCAGTTCTAATTTTGATACTTCGACGAAATGACGCCGAGCATTCAGCTCGTTCTTTTGCTCGTTTCCGGTTTAACTTTTCCGGAAGTGCGAGCGAGCCAGGATCACCGCGGCTGGGCGTCACAGTTCGGACGGGCTCCGCTCCTGGAGAGATTCTCGTGGAAGGTCCTCGACTGGGCATATCCAGACGAGACGAGCAGGCAGGCCGCGATAGACAGTGGCGAATACGTACCCGAGAACGGACTTCCGGTCGGCATCGAGGTCTGGAGGAACAAGCTCTTCGTCACGGTCCCGAGATGGAAAAACGGTGAGAAAAAAAAAATATTGAAAAAAATTATCAAAAATCAAGTGGACCAACAAAAAATTCCTCTCAAAAAAAAAAAATAAATAAACGGATGTTGCGAGAAACCGGATAAGTTTCGCTCCGTCCGCCATATTTTATTTTTTCTTCGATCCCTTTTTTCCAGTCTTTCGAATCGTCTGGCCAACTTCCGGTTTCGCGATGAAATAATACCGCGGAAAGAGAAAAGAAAAAAGAGCGGGAAGAGAAAACAAAAAATTACGGGTATTTGCCAGGTATACGCGGGGACAAGTTCGCGAATCCTAAAAATCCGCGTCGCGCTACACGTTCCCGGGCGATGAATAATATATCTAAAATGAGGGGAGCTCATTCATTTATTCCATTATTATATTTTTACCTTATCCTCCACTCTCATTCAAATATTTTTCTTCTCGAATTCGCCTTCCCTCCCTCCCCCCCCCCCCCCCCCCCCCTTCATCCCTCCCTCAGGCAAACGAGAGGCGATTTCTTTTTTCTATTACTTGATTGTTGTCTTTGTTGTTGCGGGCATTGTGTCGTATAGTCATTTCGGAAATGGTACCTGCGATTCGGCGTGCGCGCCAGCACGTGGTCCGAACTTGCTGAGAAGCAAAAACGAGAATGAGTATACGGGAAGGATAAACAATGAAACGCGACGGCACTGTGGAACGCTCGTGAAGAATCTCAACCGGATTTTTTTTTTCGAAAAATCACTGAAAAAAGTAAAAATTCTGTTACACTTTTAGATTAAAAAATTTAGACTCAAAAAAAAATCGGGAAATTTGGCAAATTCCGACAGACGGTAGTTGAAAAAAAATGTTTGCTTCGAAATATTCTTAAAAAAGTTTCGAAAAAATTCCGTCCCCTTCACACCCAAATTGCAAAATTCTTTAGAATAATTTTTTTTTATTAAGGGGTTACATCTAGTCATCGGTCGAAAAAAAGCATGTTTTTTTGAAATTTTTTTTGGGAAACTGATTGCAGTTTTCGAACTGTTTCTTTTTCCATAGTAAAGGGTATATTGTTTACTATGTATTCACAAATGGAGCAGATATAATATATTTTATGGACCGCTGTCCAAAAAAAGGCCTTCCACGGTGACCACTATACTTCTACACCGATTATTAGAAATAAAAAACCAAACGGATTCAGTTTTTGTATTGTATTATTATCTAGTCCTTGATTGAGGGATTTGATAGAATATCAATTTTTGAAAAAATGGTCGGCGGTTGAAAGTGAAAGTCTAAAATTCTTCGAAAAAATCACTTCATTTTCCTCGATATCAAAAAAACTATGCA
>JAPYYX010001847.1:22222-58439 GCA_030522605.1 Cremastinae sp. B BG-2022a
TTTTTTCTCATAATTTGTTAAGTTATTATTAGCTTTGACGTCTTATTTCAAGTAATTAATTGATGATTTATATTGATTTTTGTTTAAATGTGTTTCATTGCCAAAGAAAATGGTCTTTTTCAATCTGCTGTTAATTGATTTTTCGCTTTAGTTTTTGTTTAAACGTGTTTTGAAATCACCAAATATAATGTTCTTAGCAAATAAAAGACTATTTGATATTAAACTTTATCAAAATTTGAAATATTGTAAATTTTCACCAAATTTTTGGGGTACCCCATTTTGCCCTCCACTCCCCTATAATTTTTTTTTTCGAAATGTTTCGATGAATTTCCCATAAGAGAATATAATTTGAATTATTTTCTCATTTTTTTAGAATTCACGCTGATAAATGCAATCGTCTCTGGGTTCTCGATACCGGCACCATAGGAATTGGAAACACGACAGTCCAGGCATGCCCGTACACGCTGAACGTCTTCGATCTGACGACCGACAAGATTATGCGACAGTACCAATTGAGACCGGAGGATACTAATCAGGTATTTAATTACACCTGATTGACTATTATCTGTCACGTTCCGCAAGATTTCCAAGTAGCGTGCGTGAAATTCCTACGAACTGTCGAGAATAATTGTACAACTAAAACAGTAGTAAAAAAATCAGCCACGGATTTATTATTAATTTTAAAGCAATTTAAAAAAATGTTACGAAAAGTATAAATTTTCTAAAATTATATCGAGAATTTTAATTAATAAAATAATTGTTTTTTACTAGAATTTATTTCGGATTTTTTTTTTCAGAATACTTTTATTGCCAACATTGCTGTAGATCTTGGAAAAGGTGGATGCGAAGATGCATTCGCCTACATGTCTGACGAGCTCGGTTACGGGCTTATCGTTTACGATTGGCAAGCGAACAAGTCCTGGCGACTTACTCACAGTTACTTCATGCCGGACCCTCTGGCCGGAGATTACAACATCGGTGGACTGAATTTCCAATGGGGCGAGGAGGGAATTTTCGGTATGGCACTATCGCCGATCGCCAACGATGGATTCAGAACCCTCTTCTTCCACCCTCTCAGCAGCAACCGGGAGTTCGCCGTGTCAACGCGGATCCTCAGAGACGAATTGCTCGCAGAAACCAGTTATCACGATTTCCAGGTTCGTATAGGAATTTAGATAAAATCAACGTGGAATTTTTATTTCATTATGAATTATGAATTTTTGACAAGCTATTATGGTAGTTTATTAAAAATTCAGCTATAACTGAACCCACTTCATTCAGCAATAACAGATGCCACTAAAAAAAATTAATCAAAATTCCTGTTAATTTAGATTTTTTGTATCAGAATTACAAAAAAAAATTTTTTTTAATTTCGTCTGAAAATTCAATTTTTTTATCTTGACGATATTGCCATCTACTGTGACATATGATAGATATAAACCATCGCGGTGACCCTATAAATACACACACGAAATTTCATCGAAATTGGTTTAGAAGGAGAAAAATTGAAAAAATTGATTAAAAATTTAATTCCATTAATGTTACTAATTTTTACATAATTATGTTGTTATAGCCACTCGCTGAAAGATGGATGGGACATTCGACCTCACAAGTTATGGACGACGATGGCTTGATGTTATTCAATCTCGTTGACCAGAATGCCATTGGCTGTTGGAATTCAATTCTGCCTTACAGTCCACCAAACCATGGTATCATCGCCAGGCACGATGAAGCTTTAATTTTCCCAGCTGACGTAAAGGTACGATTAAATTTTTTTTCACGCTTATAAAAACTTTATTTTTACAATTTTTACTGTCTCATAGACTTTTTTATCGACGATATTTATTAGTTTTATAATATTTTAATTTTATGTGCACTACTGTTGAATAATCAAATATGTGAAATGAAATTTTAATATTTGATAATTATGTAATTTTTAATGTAATTTAGTAAATTTTTTAAAATTAATATTTTGTTTTTAGATCGTTCGTGGTTTCGTCTGGATGATTTCCGACCGCATGCCGAACTTCCTGATTTCCACACTCGATTACACGGACGTGAACTTCCGAATATTGACAGTACCGTTGCAAGACGCAGTCGCCGGCACGGTCTGCCAGAACACACGTTGGAAATGGGGCGCACTGAACAACGCTCTCTTCTGGAATCGATGATGAATTCGAATATCCATTCAAATAGTTCATTTATTTACCATTCGATGCAAAAACGAGTTTTCTCATGACAGAATTCAATATCGTAACGTTTCCATTGAGCAATCGCCATTGCTATATTTTTTTCGTCAAAACTTTATATCTTATGTCTTGATATTTTCTAAAAAATATGACACTAAGAGATAAATCTTTTTTCATCGCTCGTTCCACTTTTTTCATTGTAAGTTATCATGACATTTTTTTGAAGACTCGAATATTTTACAAGTGTTAGACAATTTAAAAAAAAAAGAATAAAATTCTTAAAAATATATAACGAGTTTGTCTCTTTATTAAATTCCTTTTAATTGCATTGAGTGGTTTCGAAAAACATTGAATTTTTAAAAACTTGGAAAGAAACAATAAATGCAATGTAAATAATGTAAATCATGAAGTGACGAAATTATTGAGGAATTAAAAAAAGTTAACAATCTTTTCGCGATTCATACAGATTTGAAAAACGAGGAGGGGACCAAGAATAACTTGTTTTAATTATTCTAACACGATTTTTAAAATTTTAAAAAATTTTATATATCGTTTGAAATAATAAAATAACCAAAAGATTTTCAAAAATCCACCAAAGTGCTTTCATAATCATAAATAAATTCGACCAATCCAGATTACAATTTTTTTTAAATTATAATTTTAGTTAATTTTTTTATAATTTTAATACACATTCACATACAAAAATCGAATCTTCCGATATTTGTAAATTTATTAAAAAATCTCAATTTCTCGATTGAAAAATTTGTAATTCCCGAGGCATTTCGAAAAATTCGCCACGTTGCTATTGTGATTTGGTACAAAGTCGAGGAATCCGATGGAAAAAAGAGCGGGTGAGAAGAGGAGAAGAAAAAAAAAGAGGAAAATAAAAAATAGAGGCCCTTTCATAAATAATTCATGAAGAGCGAGGGCGGAGGTTCTCCTAGAAATAATAACACGCTTAGACGTGGTGCGTAAGATACGGGGCAGTGAGCCTGAAAAAGAGCGGAATTCTCGAAGGCTCACGGGCGACGTTACAGAATTGATCTTTATCCACGCGCGGCGCGCGAGCCGCTCGTATAGAGAATCCTCATTCTTTATTATACACTCCCCGTGACTCGATCGACGGCATTTTTTTTTTTTTTCAAAATCGCAAACCCGTGCAAAAAAATCCATAAATTCGAAGATCTTTTTCGTAAACAATTATCTGGATGTCACTATTTCGCAAATAACGAAGTACAGAAATATCAGTTTGATTTTCATTAAAATATTTTTATTGTTTATAATCTTTTAATCAATTTTTTGAATTCGTATGATTAAAGTAAGATTAAATTAAATTATTATGAGTTTCTTATAAAAAACTAAAATAAATTGCTTCCGATGAGGTAAAATGAATTATGAATCTCCTCTAAACTCGATATTTCTTCTGCGCTCTTCTGTTCACGCTCTGAAAAATCAAATTATGCAAGACTGCATATGCATAAATTAGCCACCGCAAAATGCGCATTCGTGCTGCTGTATACGTAATACGGAAAATTAACTTGTTAGAGAATATTATATCCGTTCCAAACAATTAAGAGAGCACGTTAAATTATTCAAAAACATTTTTTTCTTAATTATAAAATATTGTCATATTGTTAAAATATGATTTCGTGAAACCTCTGTCAATGCTAATGTTCTGTAGCTCCAGCTAACAGCAGAACCAACTTTTAGTCAGCACATTTCGTTTTTCTGAAAAAAAAAAAAAAAAAAATTCAACTGCAACGAAAAAATCACTTTTGTCATGAATCGCTCTTTTCCATCCACATCTGAATATATACAAATATATAATATCTCAAGCTTAATTATATGAATCATCATCACGTCACAGACTAAATGAAAAACAAAGACTAAATTTCAACTGCTACGAAAAAGTCACTTTTGTCATGAATCGCTCTTTTCCATCCACAACTGAATATATAGGTACTAATATATAATATTTCAAGCTTAATTATATAAATCATCATTACGTCACAGCACATTATTACACGCATATCTCACAAGACAGCCTTTGAGACATTCTGAGAAACGATTCAAAGTTTTTGCTTCCTGGCGTCATAACCGTGCAACAAAGTCGACGGAAGATAAAAGTGAAGAAGTAGCCTCGTTAGTATAGGATAAACGAGACAAAGAGCGCGGCGTCTCAATCACGTATCCGAAGGCTCGACCTGGGGCGCATCGCGTATGGTTTGCATTGAAGGAGATCCTCGGTGGTTTTTACGTGCGGTCACACAATGGTGGCAGAGGCCCAGATATCCATTGGGACTTGTGTATAAACACGCCGAAGAGGGCCCACAGGGCCCACCTAATTTCCATCGTTTACGGATCGAAAACGGGGCCGAATTCAGGCAGGAGTATATACAATACCGATTTTATGCGAGCGCTTCGAGATCCATGCGCGAGTCCGGTAATGTTTAGTAATGGGTGAATCAGGCCCGAAGGTGGGCCAGATGCTCGGGATCGATCCTCGAGCTGCCGCTGAGAGTTCGCCGCTACGCAGAAGTCGTTCCGATGACTCTCGGGGGCCGTTAACCGGGACCCTCGTTTCCGATAATTCGATGGTAGCTTCGGTAATCGGTCCCTGATATACGATCGATCCGCCGCGCGACCGTGTAAGATACGAGTTTATAAAAATGCATACGGACCGCGCGACCTATTCGCTTTCTCTCGCACCTTCGAAAATTGTTCGTTTCACGCCCACGCCGCGTTTCTTCCCTCGTAAAATATGGCCGCGGCTGCCGTCGTCTTCTGGTAATAAGAGCCCTAATATTCCGCCGTTTCGATACATCGTTTTTCTCGAATCTACCAAATTCGAATTCGTGACCGAAAAG
Organism: Cremastinae sp. B BG-2022a; assembly: GCA_030522605.1. Taxonomy (NCBI): domain Eukaryota; kingdom Metazoa; phylum Arthropoda; class Insecta; order Hymenoptera; family Ichneumonidae; species Cremastinae sp. B BG-2022a. The sequence goes on from JAPYYX010001847.1 coordinate 27,279, forward strand.
AAAAAAACAGATCGATTGTCCAAGCGCTCCTGGTGAGGAAGAAATCTCCGGAAGTTTCGAAAATCATCTTATCGATTTTCGCAATCGATTTCTTCTTCTCTAATCACCGAAACAACGATTACCACAGGTTTTACTATCTCGAATTTACAATTCAAAGTCGACGCCGAGGTCTCCAACGCGAGCTTGTCGCGCGTGTTGGATACAGGGAAAAAAGATTTTTGCGCGAAGATATAGGAAAGCTGAATAGACGATCGATTCTCGCGATATCGATTGTTCGCTTGTATATCGTTTCGTTTCAGAGAACTCGCGACGACAGCGCTAAAAATATATGCAAACTTCCGCACGAGATCCTTGCGTAGATTTGCTTCTCGAACTGAAGAAATTCACGCCTGGAGTATGCTGATTTAAAGAATCGACGCTTTTCTAGCTGTAGCAATTAGTGGGTTGCTTCACATACGAATCTGCACCGTTATAGTAGTTCAATTTTTTACCACCAGATGTCATGTCGATTTAAGAATCGTAACTGGATGTTGCTCGTATTAGTGTTGAACGAACTCTGATTTGGATTTGAAATTTTTACCAATAAGAAGCTTCTTAATTTACTAAGCAGTTATTTCGAATTTTGACCGAGTTGATTATACGATACATACACTAAATTTATAAAAATGATTAAAAATATGCAAAAATCAAACTATTCTATCTTAATTTTTATGTTCCTTCCTCAACGAGTTTCGACGAGAATCTCTTGTCGATCGTGGTTCATTGAATCACGAGAACTCGTAATGTAATTTTTTTTCAATTTTTTTCTTAGATTTAATCTCACGCACACCGCGATTGCTCGTCACGTTCGCAGAGAGGAGGAGAGAGTCGGGAAGAAATAATGAATTTTAGGAGGAAGCTGGTGTATTTGGCTTGGGTATATCGCCCTGGGCAGAACCTCCTCTCTCGCTCCTCTTTATTAGAACGGAGCGTTGACGCGCGAGCGCGTTAAATATAGGAAGAAAAGGAGACGAGAGGTGCGAAGGAAGGGTTGAACCGTCCCGGGGGTTATTATATTCGGGAAAAAAGAAGAAACTTTGCGAAATGACCGGTGCTGATTACAAGGTACGAGGATAGGGGAAAGAGTCGCCCCGATTCAGTATATGAGCGCGATGTGGAAAAAACGAGGAGGGAAGAAACGACTTCTCGGACCGACAAAATCCACGAGGATCTTCGAAAAGATTCTGCTTCGAGTTTTGTTTTGAATTAACACCTCTCGGCCTGTGTAATAAACCTTTTTTTCGTTCGCCGAGGCGAAAATTCTCCCGGCGCACGCTTTAACACCTTTTTAAAGTTGCGCCCTCATCTCTTCTTCTCTTTCATCATCGACGCCATCTTGCGTCCTCCGTTCACCGATGCGCCATCGATTGCCTACCGCGCTTATTTTTTTTATCAATGCAACCCTCCGAAAAATTCATCTCGCGTGTAATTACGGGGTTGCGAAAACAAGCAGCCAAAAGTTATACGACCTCTCCATTTTTATTTCTTCTTCTTCTTCTTCTATCGCGCTGGCGAAGTCGAACGCCATTCAAGCCTCAGACGCAATTCTCAAACGTCAAAATGCACCAATGATCCTGATTTTTTTACGATGTTTCAAAATGCTCAAGGGCTGCAGTTATTCACACGCTAAATATATTTCTTCGCTCTCTAGCTTCTTTTCTTCACAAAAAAATGCAGCCAGATGATATCTAAAAATCTCTGTAGGAGAAATGAAACCAGATGTGAATTTTACAATTGTATTTATAATATTTTATGCATATTTTTATAATCAATTGCATGGAGACTAGAATAGTCTCCATGATCAATTCATAAAAATCGTTAATAAATTTTTGTAGGTTATGTTTTATAATGGTAAACAATAAATAAAATTAGAGCATTAGAAAATTGGATGAAAATAGAGACCTATCAGCGCCTCTACGGAGAAGACTAAAACTTTTTCCAATTTATAATTTGGTTGACAGTCGATAAAAAAAATGTCTGTAAAGATTTTAAGCTTTCGTAGGGAGCATTTTGAGCGCTGCTGTCGCCGAGGAACAAACAGTTATTATCTGTCACCTGGTTCAACGTTCAGTATCGACTGAATAGTCAATATACGAAGATTATAATTATTATTGCGAATCGAGTTCGCAAAAATTTAAAATGATAGTCCAGAATTTAATTAACGAATTTAATTAAACATTCACGGTATTTCGTGAAGTTGATAAAAAATTGTAATACAGGAGATAACCAAAAAAAGTGAAAAGAAGTGGAAAAAACGAAATGACAGCTCGAACGAGTGAACTGTCGAATTTGACAAGCAAATCCGGCAAAATGTTTAATTCTCCGAATCCGGGGAACTGCGATAAGAGTCGATAAGAATCAACTGTCAAGGTTCATGTGAAGGAAGAAAAGAAAAACAACAGAATGAGATTAACATCTGAAAATTGGCAGAAAATGTTCTTCGCAGCTCTTCTTGCCACTTTTTCCATCTATGCGATCTTCAAATGGGACACTATTTGGTCTTTTTGCTTCTTTGGGCTGCTAACTCTATCGTGCTGCTGTCTGGGACCCCTAGTCATTATTTTCATACATGTAGCATTATCTCCGAAACACCAGACTGGAACTGGCACAGCCAAAACTGTTATCGAATTGGATGCTTTTCGAACAATGCTCATGGTACGCTGTACATAAGGATGGAATGAATTTATAATAATTTGCATTTATAACTGAATTCTATAAATTTTAAACTTATCTTCTCATGAATAAAAAACTACATTATTACAGCTAGGGAAGATTTGTCAATGAACGAAAAATTTGTATCATTTTTATAATTGTGCAAATATTATACAATTGTCAAGACATTGATAATTTTGTAGAAAATTCATATTTTTACTTTAAAAATTTGATTACAGAAAGGATACGAGCCAAAGTCATTAAATAGCAAAAAACAAATAAGATATCCTGTGGTATTTACAAGACCAGTGGACGGAGCACTGCAAAATCTACTGGATTTAGCTTTCAGAGACTTTGTGGGCTCCTGGCTGAGCGAACTGGCTTTTTCTTCAGATAACATAATAGTAAATATGAAGCAAGATGTTTGGGGAGCCATTCAATCTCTTCATGAAAGGCTAGCTCGTGTGGATCATACAAAACTTGTGGCTTGCAACATTGTCAGCAAAGTTACATTCCATTTTGAAAAAATCAGGATTGCTCAAGCTGCTGCGTAAGTTGAATTCATTATTTAATAATTGACAATATTACTGAAAGTTGCTCTATGAGATTGCTTATGATTATGTGAGCTTTTTTTACTACTGCTGTATAAAATTCTATACAAAGATTTATTTCTTTAAATTTATTACGAATTGATGTTTCAAAGTTAAAAAGAATATTTTTTTAGCTCTGAAGGCAAAGATCCAGTATTTATTCTTTCTCCTCACCTCATGTCCACAACGGCTGAGCTGGAATATCTGAGAAGAGTCAGTGAGTTGTGCATCATGTTTTTCCTGCCACGAAGTTACTCTATCTCTCCTGCCAAATTTCTTCTTCGTGAAGTAATCACCTGTAAGAGTGAGTAGAGAAGCAAATAGAGACATAAGAAATAAAAACATTCGTCTTACACGTACGTATGAGCATTGAATAATTTTTCGTAATTTCAGTACTGAAACCTGCCATAGATCTGATCACAGATCCTGACTACATAAATCAAAAAATTTTATTATACATCGAACAGCAGCAGCTCGCGGAGGCAATGCACAGAAAAACCTACGAGTACGCAGAATCGTTCGAAGATTTTATTCGAATGATAAGGAGCTCAAAGGACATCGAAGTTTTGAAGCACATGCGATACAACATCGTAACGGAAATAATGCAAGCGACGACGATCCAAAATGTAAAAAGAGCCCAGGGTCTTGACCCGGAGAGTAACACGTTTGGAAAATCGGACGCAGCGCAAGCGAGAAAACTCAAGGTATTTCGAAAATAAATTGCAAATAAGAATGTTCTATAATTTGAAAAAAAATGTCCTTCGGTACGAAATACATGAACGTTTTTAACAATACAAAAATCTCTGATCTTCTATATAATTCACTGATGCTTATTTTAATATTACTAAACAAAAATATTTTCGCTTGGTCTTTTATGAACTTATTTTTCATTCCATTATATTTTCAATTACCTTGTAAATATTAAATTTTATGTAAATCATTTTATTTTCATCAAATTTAATCTTACTCTAAAATTTTTTTACTTACATCCGAGTTTTATGCTTACGTTTTTAATATGTTATTGTTCTCTCGTTCAAAGGCGTACATCAGTCAACTTACTTACGCGAAAAACACGTGCGAGGTCCAGATGGAGAGTCTCGGATGGGACGGATATCCGATCCAGGAGTGCGACATAGCGGATGCGACAATCGCTACAGAGGGACGTGTCTTGCCTCTTCAAACAGTCCTTGATAATATCACCGGACGACGATATTTGACGCAATTTCTCGAACAAGTTGCGAGTCAGGGGTTAATCGGCTACTGGGCTGCTGTTCAGGAATTGCGTGCAGCTGAAAGATCAAATTGGCACCAACTAGGCGCAGAAATATTTTATACGTACATAAGATCGCCAACGGCTGAGATAAAAGTTGACAAAAATGTTCGAAAAAGAATGGAGAGCTTTTTACTTGGTGACAAAGGACCTGATGTTTTTTACGAGGTTCAGGAGGACGTTGTGAAAGTTTTGGAAGAAAAGTATTATCCCTCGTTTCTCGTTAGCGAGCAATACAGAAAAATGCAAGAAGCGCTCCTGAGCGAAAGAGCTGATGGTAAGAAATTTCGTATTCGATTTATTGCTATCATTCATTTCAAATAAACACTACATTCAAATCATTTTTCTAATACAAAATCTTCTTTCAACAATTCACGAATCCGTATCCAGACGATAGTAAGTCTAAATTCCTCACGAGTACGCTTCTCAAACATGAATTACTTTTTACTTGCACGGTCTTCGCATTCGAATACGTGATATTTGATTCTTACCCACCTCGATCGTACACAGCTTGTCGTAGGAATAGTCTAGAAAAGTTGTTAGTTCAAGATAAAAATGAAATGAATTTTTCTACAGAGAATTAATATTTTTAAATTTTGTACGAATGTAGACAATGTAGATGATTCGAGATCAATTTGAAAATATTAATTCTATATTGAACATTGATTTTATTTTATAGGTTTGACCGAGGATCGCCAATTAGTTGAAGGGTCACTCTCGGAACACGCGTCGCTGCTGGTTGGCGATCATTCGAATTACGCGAGGAGCAAGCTGGATCAGTTGCAGGAAAAATTGAATAACAAGATGCAAGCGCTTCAGGCGTTAAAATCTTCGTTAAAACCAGAGAGCCGAGTTCTGAGCATTCTCGCGAAAGAGGTCGAGTGGCTCCAAGGTGAGAAACGACAACTCGAGGCGCATCTGACTCATACGGAAATGTGGGCCGAGCATCTCGGACGATGGCGAGCAGACGTTCAGAGCGCGGAATCCCCAGAAAACGGTGATCCTCCACAATTCATTCTCGTCGTCCACATGGCTGAGGATGAAGGAAACGCGGAGAGCATTTCCACGGGATGGGTCGTCTTCAGGAAATTGCCTGAATTTCAGGACCTTCACAGAAAATTGAGACAACTCTGTTCCAATGTAAAAAGCCTCGAACTACCATCCCAGCCTCTTAAATTTTTTGGAAAAACTGACAAGAATTCACTCGACAAGGCTAAAATGCAAATACAAAAATACTTAAACGTAAGCGAATTGAGTTGTTTAATAATTCTTCAAGTTTTCAATATTTTTTTATTTTTAGATTATTCTTTTAATGTTATTAAAAATAATTTAATTGCAGTTTGTCTTGGAGGACGATCGACTCAATCAAAGCGAGGCTCTCTACGCCTTTCTTAGCCCAAGCTCAGAACATCTTAAGCATACGACTCCGTCTCCGAAAAAATCACGATTTTCCCTTTCCACTCTTTTCAAATCGTAAGTTTAAGCATGAGAGTAAAATTAAATAATGTGAGCAGTGAAAAGAGCTGAACGTAATAAAATTTTTAGGGGTTCCGGTAGCAGCGGTGATTCTCGTGACAAGGACGAAGACGAAGATTACTCGCTGTTACTCGACGATAGCGAAGCTGGACGCGCTGGAGCGGACGCTTATCTGGGACCTGGAAAAGATGCTATTGCCGAACCGCTATACGCTCTTTTAGGAGAAATTTTCGATCTTCGAGGAGTTTTTCGATGGCTTCGGAGATCTCTGATTACTTTCGTACAAATTACTTACGGACGTACGATCAACAGGTACAACTGATAAAAATAATTGTTTTCAAATCATAAAAATGTTACTTTATATTTAAATCTTAAAGGATATACCAAGGAGTCGAATAATCGTCTTCAATTATATATTATTGCAATTTCACCAATTCTATATGTATGTTCTATCAACAATCCTCACGACATTCATATGCATGTTGGAGCAAAACCTTTACCATGTAAAAGAAATTAATTTCATATCGTACAAAAAAAAATTTAATCTAATTATTTATAGAAATTTTTCATCAAAATAATATTTTTAAATTCTCGAATCTATAAACAGACAAGTCAGAGACACAGTAGGTTGGGTATTTTCCGAACCGATGTTACACTACTACATTCAACTGTTCACAAAATCTTGGTGGCCAAACGGACAGATAGTTTCATCTTCGGTGACGAGAACGGACGAGGAAAAGCTTAAAACTCGAGGTGAAGCGAGACGCCAATTCTTAAGTAATTTACCAGTGGTTCTGGCTAATCTCGTGGGTGCTCAGAGCTCGCAGAGAGGTGCTACGAAAGTATTTGACACGTTGCAAAATGTCAGTCTCAACAAGCAACTATTTTACGTGAGTTAATACCTTTACGGATATGTACGCATATAAAATGTAATAATATGTATGATAAATATAAATTTATACATGAATTTATTTTTTCAGGATATCTTCGAAGTTCTTATGTACGAAGTATTTCCCGAATTACAAGACAAATGAAACGTCTCGAAATTAACTGGCCACATTTTTGTAACGAAAAAGAACAAAATTCCGCGAACTATACAGGGAGTACGAGTTTGCCAAGTTTTTTACATTTTCAAAAAACATTCCCATTTTAAAATCGAAAAGAGATTCCAATTATTTTTATAGTAGAGAAACCAGAATTGTGAAAGGGTTTACATATTCTCAGAGAAGTCGCGACGTGTTTTGAGTCATTTGTGTACGTTCTCGTCGAAAATATTTCCGTACTTAGACAATTTTGTGACTCCGAGTAATATGAAAAAAGAGTTTGATTGAAAAAAGGGTGGAGTTCCGATTAGGTGAATAAACTGAAATTTTGCCCAATTTTGTGTTTTTGCAGTCGAAGGTTAGCCGTAGAATTTTTTTCAGCGTAATTAGACGGGTACGTAATGGTTACAAACACCGCCTCGTTAAAATTCAATATTTAAAGAGGTATTTAATGTGTTTTGGTACCGAAAGCGAAGATGATAAGAATTCGATAAAATGTGGACAAAATTTTCTGACTTAAAATTCTAACACTATAAATAGAGATTAAAATAGTTTCGTTTCGGAATATTGAAACAAGCCACGGTACTTGAAAACTTTCATTCTAATTTTCTGCGCAATTGAATAAAATTTATACACGTTTTCAAGATTTATACGCACCATGTCTAAAAATGTATATTTTTGTTTAACTGCAAAAAACGATGACGATGACGAGGTTCCAGAATTCTTAGTTTTTTTAATATTTCAAAATATGATTCAACTTAATAATTTTATACAACTAATCAAGAATTATGTGGATCAACATTTTTTAAAAATTAGTATTTAATTATTTAATTTCTAAGGACAATGTCGTAAACTTTTGTCAAACGTTATGTGTTTTACATGTTATTTTTTATCTGGTATCAAAACACCGTAACTCGTCTAACTGGAAAAAATCCTGCGGCCCTTTTTTCTCCGCAAAAACATTTCTTAGAGAAAAATGTTACACGTTGGTCTTTTGCCGACAGAGAAGAACGTACAATTCTTATTTTTTCCAAAATGTTTACATCTATCTTGCAATTTGTTAGATTGCAAAAATAGAAAAGCGTACAAAAAATTGCAAGTCATCTGATCGGAACTTGATCCGAAAAATGAATACAATTACATCGTGGCTCAGTATTAGTGGAAAGATTGTGAACCATCAGCACAATTTTATATATTTTCTCAATTTTATTTTTATTCCTGAGATTCTTTGTAACACTAACTGGGAAATCTTATTATTTTTTATGGCCAGTAATGTTTAATTATCTCGAATAATTAAAAGATGAGGTGCTAGAAGAAATTGAAACCAAAGATGAGATATACCCGTCAAAAAAATACGCTTTTACATGAATCAAAAATCATGTCTACATTAAGTTTTTATTCCTTTTTTATGAATTATTTTTCGAGCAGGATAAATCACTGCCTGAATAAAGTATCTATTTTATTAACCAAAGGCATAATTATTCGATAGAAGTTCGATAAAAGATGAGCAGCAAGCCTCGAATTTCCACGTGTTAAAAAAAGAACAAAAGGCGATGGCCCAAAAACCTTTGAAGGTTGATTCCAAAATCTTTATGTAAATCTGAAAATAAACAAATAACAAAAGGTGTCATTGCGTTTGCATGCGTGTGAAATAAATAATTCTTAAGATACATGTCAAAAATAAAACTATATTTTCATGTAAGTGATTTTACGTATCTATACAACTGTATATACGTTAAATTCTGTCAAAAAATGTGAAATAAAATTGATTAAAATAAAATCTCCAACAAGATTTTTTTAAGCTCCATACTGTAAAATGTAGTTTAAAGTTAATTGTACTTTAGATCGATTCGAAAAATCAACTACTCTTTTTTATTTGCTACTCACATTTAGTTTATTCTTTCAAGAAGATATAAAAAGAAAATGTTCTATATTGAAAATCCATGAAAAAACATTTTTAGGATCTTGAGGTTTCCCGAAAAATGAAGAAACCCAAATAATTAAAATATATCTTTGTTGGAAATTTAACACTGTACATAGAGTGTCTTTTATTATTTTTTGATAAATCTACTTATTCTAAAGTTATGCAAGCTGTAAAGGAGTTTCGTCGTAAATTTATAACTTTGGACTGGTTCAAAAATGTCGACTATTTTGTTTTTTTTCGCAACGCGCTTTCATTTTTTCAATTTTTTTTCAAATTTCACTAGCTTCAGGAAAGTAAGAAAAGATGAAACGTCATCGAAAATTTTTATCTCCCACAGGACAAATTTTTTCCAAAGTTCAGAATGTTATAGCTCTCAAAAGCACCTCTAAATATTATTTCGTGTTGCAGATATTAAAATACGTTCATTTTTCAATCTTGTTTGTTGTCTTCGATACAAATACTATTTGGAATTATTTTTAATATGAAAGTAAGGGAAATCTTTTTTAAATCACACTTAGACTATTAAAATCATAGTAACTTGATTTAAATGTCTACAATCGTTTGTAGTCGTGTATATTGATTTACGGCTGCTCAGCAAGATGACCTTGCCTCGTGCCACCATCACAACTACACACGGATATCCGAGTCTACTATACTTACATAAAAATTTTTTTGTGCAAATTTGTTTCATGCCGAATATTTTTCAATCTGTAACGATGTCTCTACTTTTTAACGCGATTTTTTGGAGCAGATTTATGGGTTTGAAAAAAATATAATAAATCGAGTGTTGAAAAACTACGAATCACTGTTCTCCGAATCATTTTGAGATGATAAAAAAATTCCTATTTATAAATCTTCTCCAAATTTAAAAATTTTCATTCACTATGTTTCCTATTTATTTAATGATTAAACTGATAAGCATAATCGCTTAAATAGCCCAAAAATTGTAAGAGCTTTAGCAATTGCTCTTTAACTAAGTGTCCTCGCTAAGTATAAAATTCAAATCCTTGCGGACTTCATTGAAGTAGAAAAAAATTGTCAGGATGAAAGGGATTGATTTTCCTCGAAATAAACATAAATTTGTGAATTGTGGATTTTCATTCGCAATTCTCGGATTTTTTTTCTTTATCGGCCTTGCAAGTAAGCTCACAAATCAGCAGTATTTGAAATATCCGTTTACATAAAAGTTTTTAATTAATTTTAGATTAAATACAAAATATAACATGCGGTAAAAATTTTATTTAATTTTGATTTTTTTCAATAAAGGAGCGTCGCCATCGACTCTGCCTCAAGCGGTATCTGGTAGGATAAATTCAAAATTACATTCTTTTACTTTTAACCCCCACAATTTGAATAAATTGTTAAATCAAGATTCAATATTTCTTCGTTATGCGAAGATTTCAATTCAGTCTACTATAATTTTTATTTTTCGTTGTATTTTCTGAGACGATGATGGAGTCTGCCATACCAGAGTGTGTGAAGAAACTGGTACGTACCAATTTGAATTTTAAGAATCTCAAATGGCTTCGTCTGACCAATAACAATTTTTACCAACAGTCGAAAACTTTTGAATAAAGTTTTTTTTTCATCTCCCACAGCAAATTTGTTCTCAAATAACATGGATAAAAAAGTGCAACCCTGTGACAATTTTTATCAATACGCTTGTGGAAATTTCATCAAGAATACACAGATAGCAGATCATCAACAAGTAGTTGACACTTTCTCTAAACTCGAAGATGATATAAATAAGCAACTCAACCAAAGTCTGAATACCAGCAGCAACCCAAACGAGATAAGACCACTGAGACTGGTGAAAAAATTTTACCAATCTTGTATGAATACTGGTAAATGTTTTTTTTCGTGTTCTCTTCTTCTAGCAAAGATAAAAATTAATAATTTATTCGTATGCAGTTTATTTTTCCCATTTAAGATTCCGTCAATAGAATTATATTTATTTTTTATTATTATATTTATAATAGAAGTTCAATTTCCCATTTTTATTGGTATAAAATTTAAATTTTTCGATTCATTATGGTTATTATTATTTTGGAGTTCTACTATTGCTCGAGTTTTTTATTCCGGCAACAGAACATATATCTATAATATTTCTTTATTTATTATAGAAATTCAATTTTCTATTAATTATATTATCGTTATTATTATTTTAGAGAAAATTGAAGCGGAAGGAATTAGCGAAGTTGTCAAGATCACGAAGAAATTAGGAGGATGGCCTGTGATCGAAGGTGATTCTTGGAACGAGACCGGGTTCGATTGGTTAAACGCAACTTACACGTCGCGAAAACTTGGATACCCTGCAAGCTACATCATGACGTTGAAAGTGTCAAACGATGTTACAAATTTTACGAAACGCGTTATATCCGTTAGTACCTGATATTCTCTCAAACAATATGAAAATTTCTAACGTCTTGTGGAAAACTTGCATAATATTTTTAAAATTACAATGCAGATTTCCAAACCATCTTTCGACCTGCTTCATCCTAAATATTTAGAAAATGCTCCAAAGGATAAAAAAGTTCAGGCATACTTCAGTTACATCGTCGCCATCGCTGAGACATTTGGAGCCAATAAAAGCCGTGTTTTTAATGAGATGTTAGAAGTGTTAAAATTCCAACATAGTTTGGCTTTCGTGAGTAGATTTTTATTTTCACGCATGGTACATTTATCTCAAACCTTAATTTAAACTATTTTTTTCCAACAAGAGTTCAATTGCTCGAGAACCAAGCAAGAGAAAGATCTAAGTTTGAATTTTCACATCAAATTTCAAAGAACACCAAATTTTCCAATAAACATACCAAAATCAAACAATACATTTTTACTATTGTCTCCATATTAGATTGCATCGTGGTCGACCAAGAACGAAAAAATCGAAAGGATGACTGTTTCTACATTGGAAAAGAATTTTCCAAGTATACCTTGGCGTCATTATATAAATGCTCAATTGCCAAAGCCGCTTGAAATCCGTGAGGACGACGTCATAAGCGTAGCTGCTATGGATTACATTTCGAAATTGAAATCATTGTTTTCACAGACATCTAAAAGAACGATCGCAAATTATATTGTGTCTAAAGTCGTTCTCTCTATGGTACCGTTATTGAGTAATAATGTGCGTGCCCATCAGCTTACTATGCATACCAAAATGTACCAAACGACTAAATTCCCTGAAAGATGGGAAGTATGCATTAGGCACGCTAGGAAACTGTTTCCAGTCGCCCTTAGCTCTGTCTACGTTCGAGATCATTTCAGTCAAGAGATTCAACCAACGGATGACGTTCGCGACATAGTTATGCGTTTGAAAGATGAGTTTGTCAAAATGTTTCAAGAGGTAACATTTTTTCAATGTCAACATATTTATTTTGAGTTTATCTACTTTTTATTATATCTTGTCAATCTCACTAATTCAATTTTCAATCTCATTACGTTTTCTCGATAGAGTGATTGGATGAGTGACTATGTGACTCAATTGTTGATGTTGAGTAAGCTTGCTACAATGTCAGCTAAAATCAGAAATCCGAAAGAATTATTGGACGATAAGAAGATTGACGAATACTACAGAGAATTAGAATTACCTGAGGATTCACTTCTTAACATCACGTTAAAAATACATAAGTTCAATGTAGATAAGAGTTTGGCAACTTTACGAGAACCTTTTACTAAGAATGACTGGATAACGGTTTCCGAAGCGATCAATGTAAATGCACATTACATGATGACGCTCAACGCAATACGTAAGTATTCAAGTTTGCGAATTGAAAAAGCGTAGAAAATAATAAATACTTAAATCAGATCATAGCCTAACCTCATTATAAAATCGAGCGTCACTTAATTACAAAATCAATCGTGTGATCGTGCAACTAACTAGAAATAAGAGGAGAGTGGTCTATAATAAAAGGTTGATTCGCACAAAGCTTATTCGTATAATAAGGTCAACTTGCACAAAATCTTATGATCAGGTTGTTTTGCACAAAACTTGATCCCGCAATGAGGTTGATTTGCACAAATTCTTATGAGGTCGATTTGCACAAAGCATATTCGTATAATAAGGTCGATTCGCACAAATTCTTATAGTGAGGTCGGTTTGCACAAATTCTTATAATGTGGTCAATTTTCACAAAGTTTATTCGTATAATAAGGTCGCTTTGCACAAAGCTTATTAGTATAATAATAAGGTCGATTTGCACTAAATCTTATAATGAGGTTTATTTGAACACAACTTGATTTTGTAATGAGACCCAGTTGCACAAAGTTTGGTCTTATAATAAGGTCGAAAGTAACTGTCAAAATATTTCATGCCTATGAAAAACTCTATGTAACATACATATGTATACATATATTTTTGCAGATATTCCCACTGCTCTTATGCACGGAGCTTTCTTCAACAAAGAGCGACCAAAGTACGTTAATTATGGTACTTTGGGATTCATACTCGCTCACGAAATGGCCCATGCTTTCGATCGACAGGGTGTTGCGTACGACAAGGATACCTCTCTGTCATCTATACTGACTGATAATTCGGACGACCCTTACAGACAGCGTACCCAGTGTATCATTAATCAATATTCTAATTACACTGTGAAAGAAGTTGGCATTAAGGTAAAAATTTCTGGTGTTCGAGATTTTTTTTCTCAGTTGAATCTATATTTCGATTTTGAAATCTCGCGAATTGAAAATAGCACGATATCATCAACGGTCATAAAATTATATTGCAGTTGGACGGTCAAAAAACTTCGGACGAAAACTTTTCTGACAACGTTGGCTTGAGAGCTGCCTATTTGGCTTATAACCAATGGATCGACGATCACGCAGAAGAGAAAAAATTGCCCGGCATTGACGCATCTCCGAAACAATTGTTTTGGCTGAGTTTTGCGAACACATGGTGCAGCAAATATCGACTAAACGTTATCGAGCATGGCTTCATCGTAGATCCACACTCTCCTGCTGAAGCTCGAGTTGTCTTGTCACTTAAAAACATGCCGGAGTTTGCGAAAGACTATCAATGTCCATCGACAAGCAACATGAATACCAACGACAGATGTCCACCACTTTTCTGAATATAACATTTTTAATCAGGTCATGGAAAAGAGGATATCAAATATATAACCATCGACGCTAATGTGCGTAAACGCAGCCGAAATTTGTCAATTAATCAAATAAACTTTAATCCAAAGCAAAAAGTGTATTTTTGAATATAAAATTTTGTTCAACTATTAGGACGTTTACCTTACTATTAGTGATGTAACAAAATAACGGCAAGATATAACGTTTGTTTCGTGTATCGTAAGAGCATGTGAGAGTAGACCAGTCACCCGCCAAGTGAAGTGAGAGATCACTGAGTGAAAGAGAAGGACAGAACTCGCTGGATCCACTAAAAATATGGAGCGCAGTTGAAGCTCTCCAGGCGTTTTCAAAAGTTACATCATAAACATGTCAATTTGACGAAAACGTTACATATAAACTTTCAAATGTATTTGTACATCGAAAGATATTGAAAATTCAATGCGTGGTTGAAGAAATGCCGAATGGACGGAACTACTGAATCCAAATATTGATCGATGATAAGTGGTGTGAAAGTACACGGCACTTACTCCAATCGACTTATCGTAGAGATTTACAAAATTATGTCATTTCTCTATTGAATATTTTAATCCAATTTGTTAAGCTTAATGTAACGGATTTCGTCGATCATTCATTTCCTTCCACAATTCAAATGCAAATTTCTTTGCCACTGTTTCAATCATTTTTTATTGCTGAGTGGGAAAATCGAGCAGTATAAAAGTTCGGGTTTGAATTCAAACAACATCATTCGATCATTTCCAATCATAAAGAGATATTCGAGAATTAACAAAATGGCTTTCAAGGTAAGTTTCCAAGAAATATGAAATACTGGAGATTAAGGATGATCCCTTTTTTAAAAATCATGAGAAATCGTTAAAATTGACACACGCCACGTGCAAATTTATTCATTAAAAGATTCTCTAAAAATTTGAAAATTATTTATGGTACGGTTCAATATAAATATTTCATTCTAAAGTTATCTAACGTATTTCTTATAAAAAAAAGCACTAATTTCATACCAATCACCTTTAAATTCTACCAATCATGAATAATATCAAATATAATGTTTCATTTCATTTCAGCTCATCGCTCTGACTGCTCTCTTTGGTCTGATTAACGCCAGTCCAATTACCTGGACTCCGAAATACATCACCCATATTACGTACGCTGCACCCATCCACTCGGGTTGGGAAGAGCCGAAAATGATGGAGATGGCAAAAGAAGAACCGTTTGACCACCATCCTCACTACAGCTATTCTTACGACGTCCATGACAGCCACACCGGTGACATAAAAAAAGCCCAAGAATCTCGAAAAGGTGACGCAGTCGAAGGAAGCTACAGCTTGATCGAGGCTGATGGTAGTCGCAGAATCGTCCACTACACTGCTGATCATCACAATGGATTCAACGCTATTGTCGAGAAACAGCCAGCTCACATTAAAGTAGCTAAACCAATTGAGGAAAAGAATCGCGAAAGGGTGACGCTGTTGAAGGAAGCTACAGCTTGATCGAGGCTGATGGTAGTCGCAGAATCGTCCACTACACTGCTGATCATCACAATGGATTCAACGTTGTTGTCGAGAAACAGCCAGCTCACATTAAAGTAGCTAAACCAATTGAGGAAAAGAAAGAAGAAGAATCTTATTATGACCACAATCCTCACTACAGCTACTCTTACGATGTTCACGACAGCCACACAGGTGACATCAAAAAAGCCCAAGAATCGCGAAAGGGTGACGCTGTTGAAGGAAGCTACAGCTTGATCGAGGCTGATGGTAGTCGCAGAATCGTCCACTACAGCTACAGCTTGATCGAGGCTGATGGTAGTCGCAGAATCGTCCACTACACTGCTGATCATCACAATGGGTTTAATGCTATTGTCGAAAAAGAACCTGCCAAGATAAGTAAGCAGGAGATCAAGCATGAAATCAAACACATCCTCTACCCCGTTAATTTCGCTTACAAGCTTCAACCCATTAGTCACTACGAAAAATCTGAGGGAGCATCAGAATGGAAACAATGACTGCTGAGAAGAAAAAGTTGAGATAAGTCGCCGAATTACTAAATTTAAAATGTAATGTTCGTAACAAGAAGTATTGAAGAAACTGAAAAATTTTTTTAAATGTTTGAATAAAAAAATTTTAGTTTTATAATTTTTTTAAATTTATTATCCCACTGCTCACTGAAGTTTGTATTAAAGTGTCTTTCTACCATCAGTGTCAAAAGCTAGGTGAGTATTTAGTTCGATTTTTTTGATCAATATTCGATTTTGGTTGTAACATTATATTCAAATTTTTTATTCCTTTTCCTAAGTTTTAAAATCACGAAATATATTAGTACACGTTCAATCGAATGTTACGAATCAGTAAATGTATTGGTCCTTTTGCTTTGTTTTTAAATTCTGAATTCAAATTCCTATTTATGTATCAGGAGAGACGGTAAAACGTATCAACGCTAAGTAATTTAAGAACTGATATAAATTTATTTTTACGTGGAAAAACACTGTTCTATCTATCAAAAAATACACAAGATTTAGAAAGAGTTCTGTCTTCATGAAAATATATGCAGTATTGAAAATTGAATCTACAAAAATCTATCGTAATGTGATATATAATGTGACCATAAGAAGCAACGGAGCAAATGAAAAGTAAAAAGCAATGCACCGTACGTAGGCGTTGCTTACGTCATATGTAATGACATTTTAATATACCTAATATACGACCTTAAAAATTTATAGATGATAAAAACCCCGGATATGTTTGGTTACATTTCTTCATACCTAATATATTGTATGAAATGTCGAATCGGGTATAAATTTCTATTTCATGACAATTTTTTTTCTAAGTTTTCTTTTATTTTTACGTCACAATAATATATGAAGAATAACATATGCAATATTTGAACAAGTGATTTTGGCGCATGTATGAATACGAAATCGCAATGAATTTCACTCTATCAACTAATCACATACTATTTAAGAAATCGCAGTCATCGAAAAAAATTAGTTTATCCGAATCTTAAATTTGAGAGCCATGTTAAGATATTTTTTGATTTTTTTGGTTCCCTGCGCTCTCCCGGACCTAATTTTGGCGGAGGAATATGGTAAAAACTTGGTTATCGTTTATAGATATTTAATTTATATAATGAGGAGGCAGCAAGGCTGTGGGGTACTCAGATCGAAATAATTTTTTACACGTAATGAGTACTTAGGAAAAATACCTACTTATATACTATTTGAATAATGAACAATTCTTTAAGCGTGTAAATATTTCAGTACATAGCAATTTGTATTTGGTCAACATTATAAAAATTTTAAATATAAAAAATAATATGAACTATTCACAAAATAAAGAATCTTCGATTTGCAACATTCTCTTTGGAATTCCGATAGATCTGATCACAGTTTTATTTATTCGTGGCTGTATACACACAAAAATTCACAAAATAGAAGGCTCGTCTTATGTATTTTTGTCTAAAATCAATTTTAAATTGAAAATTCAGATAATTTTCCCGAGTACCGTTATTGAAGCTTAAAAATTTTTAATAACAAATTTATTTAATCGAAAAAATATTGACATGAAAAATTATCAATTTTTTTTTGCTTTTGATACTTAAGCGATGAGCAGTTATTGCAATAAATCATCAATCTACTCGTCATGGTATCCGCCGACACCCGTGGAATGTTGTTATGACAACGAGTACAGATGCAGCCAATTTATCAATCCAATGGAAACAAAATACGGATTAACGAATTCCGATCCCACATGGTCCGTGCACCATTGCAGATGCGATATGAAATTATACAAATGTCTTACCATTGGCATGTCTCGCAGTAATAGAAGGAAGGCTTTCGATTACTTAGGACAACACACTTGCTTCGATCGTGATGATTCCTGCAACTCAGCGTAGGTCCATTTTACAGACGAAAATTTTTAGCTAATCGATTTAAAAAAAATTAAATTAATTAATTCTTCTATTGAATGTAATTATTTTTTTCCAGTGACTGCGGTTACAAATTTTATCCGGTGGTATCCAAAATTGCACCTCTATGGCAATAATGTTCATCGTGAAAATATCAATTGTCGTAATTGAAAATTTATCGTACAGATAAATAAATAAAGTAGATTTTCTTTACAAATTTCTTTTACATCATTCGGTTAATCGATTTATTTATGCTTATTCTGAAAATGAAATTCAAAATGTGAAAAATAATAAATTGTAGCATGTGGTGAATACAGCGTGTTAAAAATCGAATTTTTATGTCAATAAATCACTTTTAATTTTGATCAAACGATACGACTGATTGTATGAGAAATTTATTCAAAAATTCGGCACGTGGTTATCAATTTTTATTTCTATGTCAATAAATCATCAGTCTCGGAAGTTTTATTTGTCAACAATTTGATTTATTTGTGTAATTTAAAATTATTTATGCGATCAAAAAAAATCATCTGTTAAAACTCAACCAGTTCTTTTCGACAAGTTGTTCATCGAAAAATCAATTTTTTTTATTCTTAACATAATTTTTAATTTTGCGCCCAGAATAATCTAACTCTCTGTTAAAATTCATCATCCATCATATGTGTCAAAATTCAATAAATGCGATAAAAAGTAAAATATGTTGCCTCGAGTCACTGACACGATTAAGTTTATTGGGTCAATAAAAAATGCATCACATATAGGATACAGAATATTTTTATTTAAACGTCACGAGGAGGTCGCGTGACGTTCGAATATAATAAACATTTTGTTGGTTTTTTTTTTCTAAAATCACTCGCAAATTCCTATACAAATATTACATTAATAATCATATCTTACATCTAGAGCAATCATATTATTCATTATTAAATATATAGTAATCTCCGTTTATTTACACATTCATATTGTAGTCTTTTCTGTTTTATATTTTAGATTTTTCGTATTTCTTACTCTTAACCGTTCCCAAAGTATATTTTTTTTGTTTTTTTCGTCTCGACGACGAAACAAGTACGACATACGGGGATCCGCTCGCTCTTTGGACAAATTCGTAAATGGGCATGGGCAGCGGATAGAAAAGGGAGGAGAGGGACAACAACGCGTGTTGTAAACAAAACGCGCGGCGAGTTTAGTGCCGTCCCGCCCGCCGCTCACTCTTTAACATCGATATATATCGAGCGAATCGAGTAAAAAAAACGCGAATTCGTACTCGTCATAAATATATATCTTATTCAAATAAATACCAATATTAAAATTAATACTGAATAATCGCAATACGATTCGCGACGCGCGTTTCGTCGCGCCGGTAGTTCGCGCTCGTGTCTTTTCTCGGAGGTTATACGTGCACGCGTGTGTGTGTCTAGTGTTCATATAAATCTCTCGCGAGTTTTGTGTTCTCGAAAATATCGTCACCGATTCTAAAATGAAATGGAATTACGAATCATCATCACGGAAAATAATAATGGTATATGTTTTAAAAATCAGCAGATTATTGAAATGTCACACTGAAGTACCAAAAGTGAACGACATTCACTTCGATTCCAGTGATTGTTTACTTTGGAGTGCAATTCGAACGTCAACGTATATAATAAATTATTGCTGACTTTACTGATTTTTGGAATAAAAAAATTACATACTCATTTTTTTCTAATGTTCCAATAATTGTAACGTTGTTATTTTTTGTCCACGGTTCTAAAATAAATGTCTCATAATTTTCATCCTAACAGTATTTTGGTTTATCGTTGTAACAAAAAGTTTCGATGAAAGTGTTCGCATGAAAAAATCATGCATTTGAAACGTCTCGCAAAAAAAAATACGAAATGCAATTGAAAGAGGCAAATAACCTTGAAAACTTTTCGAGTTCTGTGATAGTTTGATCGTTCTAATTGTAAGTTTATCGTTACACTTTTACCAAAAAATAAATAAAAGAACATGATATAGTTTCAAGTTATTATATCTTATTAACGCTCATAAGGAGACAAAACGATTCGTCTCTTTTTTTTCTCTCTTTCCGTTGGTAATTCCGCACAGCGATTAAAAACAATTTCTCTTTTTGCGAGAAATTCGCCACGGCGATAACGACTTTTATATATTTATATATATAATTCTTTTAAATTTCGTTTAAAATCTAGTTATCGTACCTAGCATATTACAGAGATTTTTTCTTCCGAGAATGAAACGAAGGCTCGCTCTGTTCTCCTGAGCATCGAACTTCGCAAGCTTCGTCTCTTTTGTTTTTCTTTTTTCAAAGCAGACCTCGACTATAATAGCAGTCGCGGCCTACTCCCTGCATATACACTCTGTTATTAATATTTTTTTCTTTTTCACTCTCGAGTATTTTTTTTTTGGAAACGTATTTCCGAAACGTAAACCAGACACGATTATTACAGATCATTTACACGATTACTTTGAATTTCAACACGGATAAAAATTGCGCAAGCCGCCCTAGCGAACAGGGATGAAAAATTCGAATGAAAAAACACGAAAAATCCCGATCGCTTGCACGGGAATATAATTAATACTGTTTATCTTATTTATTATGTTTTACAGTTTGCAAAAATGACAGAAATCTTTCATTCAAATTAGTTTCAAGACTAATTTGCCTTTTTTGTAGAATTTTTTTTTTTTCCAATGTACTGCATTTCAAAAAACCGAGAATTAATTCCGAATTTATCGACAAATTTCACTACAAGTAACGTGTGCGTTTTATTTCAATGATTTTTTTTCAAGCGTACCGATTCGATCCCTGTTGACATTTCGCGAGCGAAGCGATCCGATTTTTAGTCCATCCTCATTATTTAATTAAATTTTCATTAATTAATTAAAATTCACAAATCTCGGATCGCTTCGAGCGATTTTGACACTTTATTCACACAAACACGCACATGTTCACACACTCATAAGATCGATCGAATTTTGATGTTTAAATTCGATCGGATATTAATTTGACACGACGGACGGACGGACGGCTCTCGCGAATAATCGTTTATTCAAATATATTTATAGATTACAATTGGTTGAATATCACGATCGACTCACCCGTAACAATCACATGTTTTTTTTCCCTTCCTTTTGAACTTCTTCTCCGCCAGTCTTCCTTCACGCGATTTACATCGAAAAATCCATTTTTGTTCTCTCCTCCCGTAATATCGAATCCCGCAAATCTCGTCCCAAACAATTTTTTTTATTTCTTGGAACAATCGAAGACTCGATCGCATCGCGATCCCAAGAATAATTGGAATGTTTTTCTGACAAATTGCGAATTTTTTATCTATTATTTTTTTTATCGTTCTCTCATTATTTTGTCTTCAAGATCAAGATCAAAGTTGCAGCGCGAAATTTATCACGCAATGTTCGTGTTTATTGTGTCCTCTTTTTTTTTTGATAAAATGCCTCGTTGGCGTAGTTACACTTTTTTTCGCTTATTTTTTTACGCCAAGGCTTTTCCGGATTTTTTTGCATATTTTAATCGGCTCAACCTGGGTGATTTTTCTTTCGTCGTGAAATTTTTTCTCGTATACCAAGTGAAGAGAAATGTTTTTTTTTTCATGCCATATTTTATCGCCCGTAACAATATTTTTCGCGATTTTTGTTAAAAAATGTTTTATTCCTCTTTACGTTGGTGTTCGTTTACAATTTGCGATAAAATCTTGCTCATGTGTCGCGTACGTAAATTAATTCTGTCTCCTGATCGATTCTCTCGCTCTCCGTCGGAAATTTGGCAATCGCGTGAAAAACGGAACTGCGTCCTAGTCCGGCTGGGACGATATTCGCAAAAAGAAAAATCTTTCGAAAAAAAAAAAGAATTGAAATAGTAAAAATTGAGAAATAAACAAAATCGAAGAGATCGCAACTTCCTGCGCTGCCACGTATAAAAATCGATCTCGTTGAGAAATCGAGAAAATAAATAACGAAATTAAATATCGAAAATATCGTATAGCTCATAGAAAAAATATACACGCATATACATATATTTTTTAGCTTTTTCACTCTTACCTTTTTTTATAAAAATACACGGGAAGTTTGTGATCGGGTCGAAAATGGGTATTAGGCGAGTGTAAACGTCGCTTAGCGGAAAATTCAAAGGAATAATCGTCGCACCTCATTTTGTATCGCAATTTTTCAGATTGAGATTTGCATCGTTGAAACTCGAGGAAACGAAACGATTTGGAGATCAAGATCATTAAAATTCTACCAACCAAATTTTTATTCCTTTCTTTTTTATTTTTCGAGAAAAAAAGAATTGATTTTCACGAAACCAAAAATGATACTTTCGTTCCAGCGATGCAAACTCGATAATTTTTTTCTTATCATCTCGTCAGTCTTTCTCGTTCCTCGTCGTTTCAAGAATTCTCCCACTCTCATCTTTCCTCATTTTTTTTCTTTCAATGTCTCGATCCAGTATTTTCTTCAGTTCGGAGATTTCTTACGAGATTTACCCGATAAAAATCGTCGCGAGATTTTCACGAACCTTCTACATTGATCTATCAGATTTTCATCGGTCGTCATTCTCTCTCGCATTCGATTTGTTCTCTCAAATTTCTATCTCAAATTTTTTCTACTTTGTATTTTCTCTCTCACGGGTATTATTTCGTGTTTTTTTTTCCTGATAAATATGTGTTTTTTTTTTGGTTTTTCAGTTATAATTTTAACCAGAGAGATGAGTAATGTGGGTGAGAGACGGCGAAGACTCCCTGAGGGTGACTGACGGTGCCCGGCTGCTGCTCGGGGTCGCCGAAGGGGGTATCAGTGAAACGACTTCGAAACTCAGGGTTGGTCCGTTATCCTCGTATACTCTATCCTATAATACAATCAATTATTCATTCCTCGCTTTACATTTACTTTTCTTATCTCTCTGTCTCTTTCATATTTTTACTTATTTTCACATCTCATTCTTCGAGATTTTCACAATTTCTCTTTTGGATCTATGATACTCCGCTTTACTGTTTAATGCCGTCCAAATTGTAATAGATAAAATGAACTTTCATGAAATTAGATCTTGACTGGCCTAGACATTATTTTATTAATTCATTAAATTATGGAATATAAAATGAATTAAATTCAGAATGCATAAAATTAATTTTATCTTGCAATAAAAAGTATAATAAAAATTAAAAAATTTTATTCAATAATCAAAGTCGTGTACGATATTGTAAATATTTTTAGCACTTGCAAATTTGGCATCGAAATTATGTCTAGAAATAAAGAAAGTTCAATTCGAATCTGTAATCAAAATCATTATTTTCTCAATTTTTACATTTTGCAAATGATTTTATTTTTATTCATTTTTGAAATTAATAAAATTTAATTAAAATTATCTTGAAATATAAAAATAATTCATAATTTTTTGTATCTACTCATGTATATTTTCAATTAATTTTATATGTGTGATAACATAATTTGTATTATTAGTAACTTTAAAAAATTTTTCTTCAAAAAAAGCTTAAGTTATTTTAACACCGTTATTTCATTTCTTTCTAAAATGGAATGAAGAGGGGTAATAAATAGCAAACGGCGTGCCATAGGGAATTTATTCATTTCGTTGAAATCTCCATCGTTGAAAAGCAAAAAACGAATTAATTTATTTTAAAAACACTTGTTCGAACAAATTTCGAATCGTGGAAAATCTACGAAATTTACATTAACAAATGAAAAATTTTTTTAAATGGATGTATAAATTAAGTAATATCGTTTCGACGATGAAAACTTCAACGAAATTTTTTTTCATCCCCAATGTCAATCCCCAGTCGTATGCCCGATCGTTGTGTTAATACTTCAATTCCTCGACACTCTCTCGATATTTTTTTTACATAAAACCCAGTCCCATGGTAAATATAGTCGATTTTTAAATAATCAGTCACTCTCTCTCTCCCTCTCGCTCTTTTTTTCTTTATCGAACGATTTCTGCACACATTCGCGAAGTCCAATTCATTTATCGTTATTTTTTCGTCTCTGTTTATCAATCATTTTCTTGGCCTAATTTTTCATTCTATTTTTTACAATTAACAAACGTAGATCATTATGGCATGTCTGCAGTAGTATCGACACAGACTAGAATCGTTCGTAATTGTGAATGAGCACGAACTCGTCAGGTACATATCACGAAAGAAGCAATGAAAAATAAAAGCTCTTTCATTCAAAATTACTATTGTAACACCTCTTTGTCCTCGTCGCACTATTAATTTTTTTTCTTCATATAATTATATCATCAATATCTTTCTCCTTTTAGAATATTGTCGCGGTAATCGAATCCCGTTTCACGCGAGGCAAACTTTTTCGCATAAATTCAAATAAGCTGGCACGAAAAATAACATTTTTTTTAAATTTACAAATGAATATATTTTAAAAAAATTTCTAGATCTATAAAAAGGCTAATAGTGTAAAAATATTCAGTTCATGCTGTCAATCCTCAATAAATAATAATCAAATTTACATTGTTTAATAAAGAAAATTTAACATACACGTAAAAATGTTTGTATTAAAAATTTATGCAATTTGACACCGTGCCATCTTATTCTCAGTTTTTCGATTATTTTCATTTGCCACGCTTTAAGACTGTTGCGTAAATCCTAAGAAATCGTATATACGAAAGATCTCAGTGAATTTCGTATCGATGAAATGTAAACATTATTAAATCCAATTATTTTAAATTCAAGTTAAGATATTTTTACTTAAATTTTGTTTAAATTATTTGAATTTGATCATAATTTTTTAAAATTTTTTTCAAGAAGAAATTTATTCTTTTTTCACTCTTTGGATTTCGATGATACGAAATTCAAGAAGATCACGAGAATTGGGATATTGAGGCGCGTTCGCGATAAATGGTAATGTCCGTGTTCGTAGTGCACGAGGGGTAAGACTACGTTGTCTCGGTCTCGTTCATCTGGATTAAATGGAGCGGCAAGTGCTGTAGCTTGATCGGGCATTCGACCTTCGATGAATTGGCTCTCTGCCCCCAGGTACGACGTTCCAATCAAAAATTCAACATTTTTGCGGGTGGGACGGTAGAAACAAAAAGAAAAAGACATAGCGCATCGTTAACCTATCTCGTCACTCCAACTTTTTCTCCACTCTCTACTTTTTTAATTTTTTCAATCATTCCTTTCGAAGCGAGGCACAATTTTATTCAATTCCTTTTCTCAAATTCATATTTTAATATCTTTTTCACACATTTTTTTATATAGCCGTCTTTCGGTTGATTGCATTTTTGCTCAAAGAACTGATACGAAAAATATTTTTGCAAAAAATAGATTTTTGAAAAAAAATGTGTGCCT
Organism: Cremastinae sp. B BG-2022a; assembly: GCA_030522605.1. Classification (NCBI taxonomy): domain Eukaryota; kingdom Metazoa; phylum Arthropoda; class Insecta; order Hymenoptera; family Ichneumonidae; species Cremastinae sp. B BG-2022a. The sequence continues at coordinate 52,595 of JAPYYX010001847.1, forward strand.
CGTCGAAAAAATGATTCTCAAGCACATTTAATGACGTTTTTCAGCAGAGGTAAAAGAAACAGAGAGAATTCAAAGTACGCATGAAATGGAAATTTTTGCATCATCGAACCGGAATGAAAAAATCTTTTCTTATTGTTTTCGAAGAGGAATAATCGAACCAACAATCCGGAATTGAAATTCTGTACGGAATTTATTTCTTTAATTCATTTTTGACGAAAAAATTTTTTTTTATCAATTGAATCAATTGAAAAATTTAATTCATTTCATTTCAATGACGCAACCGTCGGTTTAATTGTTATTATAATTAATTAAACGTACCTGCGAGATGTCGTATTTCATGCGATTCCAGAAGGAAGATTTTTTCTCCTGAGGCTGATTGGACGGAGTCGCGTCCGCCCCGGAAGCATTGTAATTCGGATTGGAGAACGTCCTGACGTTCTGTGGAGCCGCGCAATGAAAGTATTTCGCCGGCTTCTGTCTTCTCGGACACAAGAGAATTATGATGAATGCGACTACGACGATGACTATCACGGCCATCACGACTACAACTATTATCACGGTACTCCGATTGTATGCATCTCCTTGATTTGCCTTGTAGTTTTTGAATTTTTCATCCATGTCTCGATTGTTGTTCCTCGTCACCGTCTTCGGATGTTCCGGCTCGTCCTCGAATAAATCGTAACTCGGATCGCTCTCGGTTCCTGGCTTTCTGACAGGGACTTGTTTTTTCGACACTAAATTAAAAAATAAAATTAATATTAAACAAAAAGTTAATACATTTTTTCATCTGGAAGAATTAAAATTTTTAATTAAAATATTATTTTTCGGTTCGAGGAAAGTTGGCACGAGATTTCATATTCTGAAATTGGATTAATGGATGTATAATTAAATTTAAAGTCAACACAATAAATTAATGATGATAAGCAAATGAAAAATATTTGAAGAATGAGAAATAACGATTTCTAATTATTGACAAACCTGTCGAGCATTTCGGGTCTTGCTCGTCTGGACAAGCGCACTTGTAGCTTTTTCTGATGAAGAAACAAAGATTTGTGCAGCCGCCGTTATCGACCGCGCAGGGAGTCCAGCCGGTCTGTCGATCCGGTGAGATTATTTTTAAATCCGTTATAAAACCCAGCGAGGTGCTTACAGGCATCTGAATTGACCCCGTCGCTTTGTCAGCTCGATGAATCTTCTCGAGTTTCCAACTTGCCCAGTAAAGATGATCTCCATACTTTGAAATAAACATTTTTTAAATGTACAGTTAAATTACATTATAATTTCGAAAATTTCTAACTTTTTAATTTAATTTGTATAATTTTTCATTTAATTATAATAAATTTGAATTAAAATAAATATAGGCAAAATTATATGACTTCTAACAGCCAATTATATGGAAAAATAGTTTTTCATACAATTAATTTTTTTTTGCTTTCGCAATTGGTAAACGAAACTCACCAAAGTCAGACCAAACGGATCAATCGATCCACCAACAACGGTAATTCTGTACCGACCATTCAAATCGGAAGTTTCAATTCTGTCCTTGAGGGAGTCTGCCCAAAACAATTTGTTGCTCTTGTAATCGATAGAGAGTCCATTCGGGTATGCCAGATCCGAAGGTACAATTATTTTCCGTTCAGATCCATCGAGCAGAGCTCTCTGAATTTTTGCATGATCGCCCCATTCTGTCCAGAAAATATATCCTTGCTTTGGATAAATAGCAAGGGATCTTGGATCCTCGAGATCCTGAACGATCGTCTTTTGACTCATTCCGTCGAGCTTCGCCACTCCTACGACTTTGTGCTTTACATCCGTCCAATAAATATTGTTAGCGATCCAATCAACGGCCACGCTGAACTGTGACATGCTCTCTGAGCCCGTAATTATCGTCTTCACGTCGCTGTAGTTCTGCATATTGACGGATCTGTGGACACAAACAGTACATTTATTATTTATTTATTATTACTTATTTTTACGATTGACCAAAAACTTTGAAATGAACAAAAACTAAAAAATATCTAAAACGTACCCCAATGTTTTGTTAAATAATTTTGCTGATTCTTGAAATTATTATCTAAGTATATGGAGTTAAATTCTTTTGTTTCAGATTTTGATGAGGATATCGATTTTTAAGCTTTTTGAAATTTGTCACGTACTTGAGTGTAGTGAAAAATGTCGATGGAAACTTTGAAATTACATCTTTAAACGCAACTACATGCCTGACTGATAATTTACGATGTTTTTTCAAACAAATATAACAAAAAATTACGAAATCCTCAGATATGAAAAAATTTCGTTGAAGAAACACAAAATTTCTTACTTGATCATAAAACCCCTATCGTGAATGTTCGTAGTATCTGTATAAAATATCCGCTGCTTCGTCCAATGAAAGTCAACGGAGAGAGCTCGGTGCACGTTCGGAATGTTGATGGCGACTTCTCTCATATCCGAAGTGTCGAAGGAAATTCTGGCGACGCTCTTTCTCGCTGCGAATAAGAGGAAATTCGAGGGAGTCGTATTGCAAGTTTTCTTGTCTTCGTTCAGTAGAATTCCAGTTGGACAGACGCACGAGTATCCTCGTGGATTTCGCAGGCAGAGATGGGAGCAACCGCCGTTGTCTTTGCCACAAACGTTCACATGTGGACGAGAATCTCCAGGCTGAAGGATTCGAAATTGAATTTTTTGTTACATTCCCAAGTAATAGACGATAAAACCCTCAATATGAAATTGAAAGCTTTCAATTTTTGGGGAGTTGAATAATTCCAAATTACGTTTACGGACTTACCGTCACGGCCCGGACATCCATGACTCCATCAAGTTTACCACTGACCGGTCCCAGAGAAACTTTTGACGTTTTATTCGCTCTGACGACAGACTGACGGTACCAATCGCTCCAATAGATATAATCCCCAAGTATGGCAATTCCATACGGATAATGAGCCTCGATGACGACTTTTCGGTCCTGACCATCGAGATTTGAAGACTCGATGACTTTTCTCTTGGCATCGGTCCAGTAGAGTCTGTTTTTCTCGTAATCGATCGCGAGTCCATTGGGCCAGACGAGATCGTCACCGACAATCGTCGTTCGCTCCTCGCCATCCATGTTGGCTCTTTCAATCCTCGCGTTCAATCCCCAATCGGACCAGTACATGACACCTTCGTCGTAATGAAGAACAATCGCTCTGGGACTGTCCAAACCTGACCAAACGAGAACTTTTCGATTTTTTCCATTGAGCTCCGAGACTTCGATGCTGTTGAAACCGGCGTCGGTCCAGTAGATCTTTCTTCCGATAGAATCCACCACGAGACTGTCCACCGTTCTCATTCCAGTGTCTATTATCGTCTCGACGAAGCTGCCATTGAAATTCGTCTTCTTTATCACACCCTCGCCAGGATCGGTCCAATAAACTTCGGCCTTTTCTCGATCGACGTCAACACCACTGGCGTTCTTCAGGAATGGAATCGGCAGAGCAACATCGACTCGGTATTCAACGTCCAGCGATAAGACTCTCAGATCGACGTGATGAGCGAAAATCAGGAAATTTTTCGGCATTATTGAGCAACTTTTTCCGTCAACCTGAAAATAAATTGCAAATTCTGTATTAAAGAGTGATTCATTTTTTTTGAGGTGATTATCATAATTCTTTCGCACTTCAATGAAGTTTCCATTAATTTTTTTAACCCTTAGTAGTGACACTAGGTCCAAAAGACCCATGACTTTTTTTGATCCTGGAATACGGGTCCCTAAAATCGAAAAATTTGGGTTTGTGCCGCCAACTAGCATTCCTTTGGACCTTCGACTACAGTACCGAACAGGTAGATTTTGAGTCGTGCCGTTAGTCGCGCAACCGTTCGATTTTTTCCTTCCAAATCGCACCTTCGTCGGACGACATAAATATACTTTTTGGAAAATCCACAAAAACCATTGCTCCTACTTTAAGGTAGTTGTCGTGCAAAAGCAATTGTGTCAGAATTTCTTGCAAATTTGTACCAGTCTTGTTTAATATGACCTGCATACGTGTACCACATTTCAAGAGGTTTGACCGCGTAGTTATTGAAATATTTATTGTTCAAAATCATGATTTTCAGTGCTCTCCCATGAGAGCACATGTTAAATATTGTGATTTTCAATCTTAAATATCTTGACTTCTAGATGGTGAACCATCTTCAAATTTTGCATAACTCTTTTTGGTACTACAAAGAAGTTTCCATTAGTTTTTTAACAGAATCTGCCTATTTTGTTTTTTATGATTTTTTAACTATTGTAATATTTCAAGGTCGTAGTGATTCAAAATCACGTTAGATGACCTTGTTACTACCTTAATCTACTTTTCTAAAAACATACCGCAAGCAAAAGACCAGTCGGACAAGCGCATTTGAAACTCGGTGCATTATCATGGAGAAGACAGAGGTGCGAACAGTTGCCGTTATTACGTTGGCATGGATTAACGGAGTAATGTCGATTTCGATGAAACACTCTGACGTCCATCAGACCCGCTAATCCTGATCTAACGACACTGACGTTGGCTCCGGTTTTCTTGTCGGCTCGATGAATACTCTGAGTTTCCCAGTCGGTCCAGTAAATCTTATTCTTGTGAATCACCAAGCCGAAGGGATGTGGAAGATTTTCTATGGCAAGAAAAAATTTCATCAATGTTCAAATTACAGATGAAATCCATTTTTTCAAAATTTCATTGCTTCGAAATTTCATAACTATGACGTTGAATTATAACAGTTAAAATTGAGATTCAATAGTACAAGCTTAGATTTTTACCTATCAGAACGGCTCGGTTCACTCCATCCAAATTCGAGTATTCAATTTTCTTTGTACCACCGTCAGCCCAGAAAAGCAAATTCTCCACGAGGTCAATGGCTAATCCATTCGGCCACTTCAGGTTATCGCTTATCAGAACCTTTCGATCACTGCCATCCATAGAAGCTCTCTCGATTTTAGGATCATCGCCCCAGTCACTCCAGTACATACTCCGAGCTAGATAAATGTAAATTTTTGTTACTTTTTAATGTCACATCGTCGCATCCTTGGTTAAAGTAGTCGTGATTATATAGAAATTACAAGAATATCGAGTAAACCGAAATTAGCGTTAAACAAGCAAGTATGTTCGAAAGCTGACATTATGAAGTACGATCCGCACGCTGCGGACTTGAGGAGATTTCGTCAGCGTGTTTCCACCTTACGAAACTCCAGAGATTATCACGACTGAAGATGCAACATTTGCAAAAGATAAAGTCCCTAAAGGCGGAGGTCCAAAGAAATTAAATCAGTTCATCTTGGTCGAGGTCTCCCAAATTCTAAATTTAATTCTGAATAAAAATTTGTTATACTAGATTCTGATTCGTTTAACGAATTCTATCAAATTACTGTCTTAGACAGCCAGCCCCAGTCCTAGATATATTTTTATAGATCTAAAGTGGGGCAACTCCTTGTTCCGTTTCGTCCTTCGAAATTATCAGGCCGTAACGTCAAATTTATGAAATCCCCATAAAATTTTTAAATACAGTGAAACCTGGATAAGTGGGACCTGGATGAGTGGGAAACCTCTATAACTGAAACTCATACTCAGGTCCCGGCACCTTCGAACCAAAAAACCTCTATAAGTGGAATTTCATTTTTTGATTTTTTTTTATATTGACCTCTATTACTGGAACAGGTAAGATTGGTTACCTCTATAACTGGGACACCAGAAAAAAATATTGCATGTCTATAAATCGTATATCGAAAAAAATAGATTCTTAATGTTCTATTACTCAGTAAATATCCTCAGAAAACTCACAAACACATTCAGAAAATTTTGAAAAAACACTCGCTAATTTCATTTTGTGAATA
>JAPYYX010001848.1:0-20580 GCA_030522605.1 Cremastinae sp. B BG-2022a
ATTTGGCACAAGGATTTTTTAGCCGTTTCCAAACACGTCTACAAAATTTGAACTTTTTCTTACTATTTTAAAAATAGGTATAATTCCTCCTTAAATTCAGTTGTACATTTTTTCGTTTCTATTGATCGTTTTTGTACGCTATCTCTATTTTTCCAAATATTTTGTTGATTCTGAAAGTAGGTGGACGTGGTGCTTTGTCACAAAATCTTTGATGTTATCATATTGTTTTTTTTTGGGAATTCCTTTGTTAGGTCTTTCAATCTATTTTCAATTGGGTTAATTTTACATTTATCGTATAACGTGGTATTCATTGGGTTAAAAAGAGAGATTCTATGGTGACGCATTTCAGTCAGCTTTCTAAGCGATGTGGTTTCGGCGGTTCTCATTATCTTTTTAGCAGTGTTTTTGTAATTACTGAATATTCGAGAATTGTTCGACATATACATTTATAGATTTCACTTGTGTTTTTTTTCGGATGTCAGCGTTATTCGCATACGTTATATGCTTCGGAATGGCCTGCTCTTGCAATAGTTTGCTTTTGGCAGTTGTGGAGATGTTCGTTAATTAAAGTTGATTTGCTATCAATTGTGATTCCTAAATATTTTTCTGACTTTTTGGGTGCTATTTTTATATTATCCAGTGTAATTTTTGAAAAATTAAATATACGTTATTGTGTGATCCAATTGGGTTGGACTTTAGATATTATTCTCTATTTATTGAAGCAGTTTTACAAGTTTCACTTACTATAATGATTGGAGTGAGTTAATTGTTCCCAATGTTTTCGTTGAAATTATTTATCTCGTTGTATATAAATGCGTATTTAATAAAAAATTTGGGTTTCAGCAAAAGTTTGATTTGTATAACTTTGTACAAAATGAATTTTTTAAATCGGGCAAATAAAAAATGTTTCGTTTACGTTTTTCGTTATTTGCTTTTTATTTTTATTTGACATGAGACAAATTGAATAAAAGATAAAATAAAATTAAATGAAAATTGAAAAAAGAAACCTGTGAAGGGCGACTCGGGATGCAACTGCAAGGATGCCCCCTGGAGCAATTCCTCCTCGGCGTGCAACGGGCTGAGGCTCAAGAGTCTCGGTGCATCGGCGTGTCCTCGGAACCAACGCATTCTGGAATCAATATATTATCACGATGCGAATCAGCGATTATGTGTAAATAGATCAGGAAGCTCTCGCTCTCGAGGCAAGAAATTTCTCAGTTTATCGCGAGAAGCGTGATTACAATATTATTAAAATAAATAATTGAAAAAGCGAAAAACCTTTCATTATTGTGAAAAAAAGTTTGCGTATACGGAGAGCGCGCGGGCGTCCCGGCCAGAGAGAAGAATCGTTCTGTGTTCGCAGAGATAAAAAGCGCACCCGAGACAATGAAGAGGAATGGGATTGAGAGAGATTCGCACGATTTTCTTCCGAGGAGGCATCGTCGAAAGAGAAAAGACGACGAGGCTTTTCCACGCGCACTTACGGCGGTGAGAATGATTATTTCACTAGCGCGATTGCATAACCGCGGAGAATGCTCGCACGATTCTCGCGGCAACGAAAACTGAACGCGAGATGTCCTTCGCGGAGCCGAGAATATTTGGCCAATCTGATGTATTCCCGGGGATCGATGAAGGAGGGAAAGGCGGGCCGCGACTTTCTCCGATGTGTGCCAGTCGCGGAGCGACCGGAATTCGGCGCTCGCCGAATCGAGCGCATCTTTTCACTTTTCATCGGAGATGAGAGAATTTCCGAACCGGCTCCGAGTCTTTTTTATTTTTTTTTTATTTCTCATTTCTATATCCAATTACAATTTAGAATATGGTATTTTTTTCAGAGAATTCATTCTTGAGAATAATAATCGATATCTTTTCAATATATTTTAATTTCCGTGCTGACTCGGTTTTCGTCTACCAGCGATCGAGAGGAGAGAACGTTGACCACTCGGGATTGTGAAAGGCGCGACAGCTCCGTCGATGAAAAATAGCCTCGGGCGACGTGAGAGCCTGGTTAACGCGTTTCGAAAGCTTCTCACGAAACCCGCGCGATGTGACCGGAGAACGGCTCGGCGGAGCTACGATCGCTCCGTAGAACACAAACCGCGAGCTCGGGATCGGTCGCATCGCGAATTAAGCCAATTCGGCGGTTCGATCTCGGTGCGAGACTCTCGGCGGTGACCCCGACGATTCGCGCAACTTTCTCCGCGTTCAACGTTTTCGCTCCGACTCGCGTATATCTATTATATTATCGAAACGAATATATAATATCTGTATAATTTCCCTTCTGCAGAAAAAGCATCAGATATTTCATTCTCGCGGTTTTTCGGAAGAAACCTTTTTAGGCCTCGTTATGCGCTCGGCGAATTCGAGGAATTTCGCGTCGTGGCTCTCGAACGAGGAAATAAAATTTCTCTCGGTGCACGCGCGTAACTGTTCGTCATCTCGCTCGTGTATATACGGTCAGCATCATGATTTCCAAGAGAAGTGACGAAAAAGCGTATTACACGAGGATCGCGGGAGAAAGATCGGTATATACGCGTTTTGCGCGACCTCGTTCCTATATCGCGGCTGAACGCGCTCGCGCGTTCCAGAAAGATCGTTGTTGTTGCTCGCGATGAAAAACGACAATTGCCCTCTCTCCCTCTCTCCTCGACCCGCGGCACGAAACCGGAGAGACGAAAATCTCGGCGTTCGATGAAATCGTTACTTTTCGTCGTTTTACGGCGTATCGTAAAGCCGATCGGTATATGCACGGGGAGAGCTCGCGCGATCGTAAACCCCGGTGGAACGGTTCCGGCTCGCTTTTCGTCCACTTCGGGAGACAACTCCGCGATAGGCGAGACGAGGAGGAGGAGGAGGAGGAGGATGAGGATCAGGATCAGGATGACGATGAGGGGAGAGGGATCGCAACGAGAGGAGAGCCGAGGATCTCGTTTGCGAGATTCACATTCCAGTCGACTATTTTCTCCGCTCGATCTCCGCGAGATCGGCCGCTGGAGCGTGTCACTCGAGAGAACCGAGCACGACCGAGCTCCACCGAACGAGACTCTCCATTTCCGGGACAGCGGAGTCGCGTACGAGCATCCGCACCTTATTTCTCGTACAATTTTGCACGTCGGACTTTACTACGAGCGCTGTACCGAGCCGGAGAAATAATGCTCCTGGAGGCATTCTCCGAAGCTGCAACCTCTCTCTTTTTTTTACAACTCTCTTTTTATCCCTTCTCTCTTATCTCTCTCTCCCTCTTTTCTCCCCCACCCCTTCTCTCTCTCTCTCTCTCTCTCTCTCGTCAGTTCACGCACATAGAGATACGCGTGCCTGTGGAGCATCAAGGTCGTCCAGGAATATTTATCCTTTTATTTTGTGAGCATTTGATGAGCAACGTGCCAGGCATTCCACACGCGCTGGAATAGCCGCGTTACTCCGCTACAGGGAGAGAGAGAGCAGTCTCTCGCGAGTTTATCCAGCATACCTGCTACAACCTAGCTAAACCTCTCAACTCTTTTTCCTATCTATATTGAAAAAAAAAAACATTCGAAGGAAAAAATTTCTTGCTCGTGCTTCATAATATTTATACAAGCGTAATTGATCGAATTCTTGAAAAAATGTACACAAGCTGCGTAACGTTTGAAGGAAAACTCGATTGAATTTAATTATTGTTAAACATTTTTTTTCCTGACATATATTGTCTTCAGTTTATCCTGGATTTAGTCCAAATTTGTTTGCAAAGTCTATTTTGTAAAATTTATGCACGTTTTAATACTTTTATCGAATGTTGTTCCAGTATTTTCAAAAATGGGATGAAGGAACTCCTTTTTTGCCGGGGGATTCCCCTTCTCCGACGAAGGCGAAAATAAAATGTGAGGTATTAGAAAGGTCTAAAGTACAATAATACCTTCTATATACTATACTGAACTTGCGATACTACATTTATATTTGTAATTGTTATTATAATTATTATTATATAAAATTTTTCTTTACTTATTTTTTGTAATATATGTAATGTGTGCAAATATATAATGTATGTTATTGTACTATACTAGCAAAAAAATCATCAAGACGGTATAAAAAATGGAGGCAAGTACATTTTTTTCACAGTATTATCCACTAAATAATTAAAATTATTGAAAAAAATATATGTACCGAAGAATTTATAAATAATATTGAAGAATAAAATTTCGAAAAAATACTTGCAGAGTTTGTTATTAAATATTTCTCGGTTGTATTATAATATCATAAATAAAAGATGTAAAAAAATAATAATAAAAATTGTTATTTTTATTATTAATTTAATTAGGATTATTTTTTAAACAAAGTTGGCGATTCTTCACGGTTCAGTAATTTTGTTCGTGCGTTTGCATCGCGAAAAGAAAATGCGCTCGCGACATATGATAATAGCGTGTATACTCGTTCGTCCAGGTGTGCTTCGACCGCGGGGCAACCTGGCCAGGCCGCGTACGAAGATTCGACGGGTGCAGGCGCAGTGACACGCGCATGATTCGCCGATTGCATCAGTGCGGAGGACGCGGGTCCCAAGGACGTTGGCTCGGGCGCGCGAGACGCGCGGTAGCCGCGCACGTGCGCGCTGTACCCGAGGACCGATCGAGGCTCTCCGCCGTCGAGCGATATCGGTGCAAAGACCCGGAGTAGCCTCGAGGATCGATCCTCGAAAATACCTCGTGAGCGGATATCGAAACGCTGCCGTGACTTTCATCGAATTTTAATAGACCAGATTCTGAACATACCAGAAAATTATCGGCCTGGAACGAATTTTCATTGAGATAAACGTATGCTAATATATACGTGGCCGTTAAGAATACAATGTAACATGAAACCATCGATGCTGAGATTTCATTAGAAATATCTTTCGATATGATATTGAAAAATTTATGATCATTTTTCAAATTATCGTGAAATATTCGAAATTAAAATTTTTCTGTATTCGAGTAGAATTTGATGTAAAATTGTGTGAATTATTGGTAAAGACTGAGAGCTCTCTGATGTTGCTCTTTCATTCATCGGAAGAGCGTTCCCCTCGATGTGTTTTGTAAAGGCCCCTGAATCGCTCCCACGCTCGCTTTTGGTCGAATTGGACAACAGCTGAGCGAAACCCATACGCGAGTCGGTCAATGCGTGCCGCTCGTTTTCCGGTAGGGAGAAATTCGCGAGATTGCCAAAAAATTATTTTTCGTTCAAAAATTTCGTTTTTTATGGGCAAGTTCATTTTCGTAACCAAACGAGTAATATTTTTAATTGCTGTCAAACTTCTATTTTTCTCCTAAATATGTATATAAAAATTCGTTTTTTCTAAAATTTTTTCTCCGACCAAAAGGGGTTTCGGTACAGTTAGCAGAAGAATCAAAAAATTAACACGTAAAACGGATAGGGAATCGAAAAATGATCAGAATTGAATAAAAAAATGTTCATTATTATTAAATAAACAGATATAAATTCCCAAAAAATATTCGTCTACGTAAATATTGAGTTATTAAGGTGATGTTTAACGCTTGCGAGTGCGAGAGGGACAGATGCAAAACGGATTTGCTATTTTCTCAAAGATTTTTGATATTTTCGAAAAAACAAGAGAATCACATTATTCTTTTATGGAAAGAGAACAACGTGATTCTTTTTTTTTTCTTCGAAAAATGTTTATTTTTAGAGACAATAGGAAAGTTAAATTTTGCACAATATAAGAAACTTGAACATCCCCTTCTTATGCAGCTATGTTTATAGAAAAAGGTCAATTTTCTCTTTCGATAACTCGAAAACTATGTAGATGAAAATTTCGAAAAAAATAATGTTCACGTATTTTACGCTGATAAAATTTGATCACATTCTGATCAGAGTCGCTGCCGTACCGAAACATCTTATTAATTGGTGTTTGGTGAAGGGAATGAAGTTTTCGTTCGGAGATGAAAATTTAATGTGAGAAAAAGGACAGTACGTGAGTAAACAAGAGTAACGAGGTTGGTGGAGAGTTCGATGGGCGAGGGGGCGAGTGCGTGAGGTCTGGCGGCGGTGGACGACCTTCCAGGCCGTCGACTCACGAATCAGCTTCGAGGCTGAGCCCTCGATCTCGAGCGTTTGCTCGACTGGTGAACGAGAGAGCGCGATCGTCCGATGCGCTTTTCGAATTACGCACGATGATGTGTGCATATAAAATTTGAAAATGAATAAACATCAACTCCCGAGGTATATTATTTCGAGGAATTTTCGTGCGCGATGAAATTCCATCGCGAAATGTGTATGAATTTTTTCGCGAGTGTAAATAAATGAGTGGAGAGACGTGAGGTACGAGCCGCTCGAGGTTATCTTTCTCCTTATCTCGGGCACTCTCTTCCTTTGTTGTTTTCCGCGTGAAAATAACGTCGGCTCATTGTTACGTACGCGAGATAATAGAGAGACACGTTTAATAATGTATATCCGGAAAGGTACCTATTCGTGAAAATTGGCGGAAAGGTCGCCGAGCGCTCGGAGGCGATGAGCTCATCGATGATTTTTCGTTGAAGGATGCTGAATCGATTTCGCTCCTAAGGCTCGAACGGTAGATCCGTTTGGTCCATAAAAATCGTCTCCCTATTGAAAACGGTACCCTCTCGGTTTATTCCCTCTGCTCTCTTCCTCTTTTCTTCTTTTTCATTGGCTCGTTAACCGCATCCGCGTTGCCAAATATTTTTCGGCTCCCTCTCGGTGAACGTAAAACGGTCTTATCGGAGGTACGCGCTTTACGAGAGGTCGTTAAAACGCGGGCCCATATATTTTACCCTGAAAAAAGTAGTAATGGACGGGTAGAATAGGAGCGCGCTCGGTAACGGTATACGTGCACGCTTCAACGAAACTTATTGGCTCATCTCTTTCGGTAAATCGACGAAGACTGCAACTCGAACTAGCATCTCAACACGTTCTGCCGAGGGGAGGAGCGCACAGGTGCTCCGGAAAACGACTTTTCCGCGCGGAATGAAAATTCAGACTCACCTGCTGCTGGTGCACCTTCGAGGCCCCGGTCTGATCTCAACGAGCGAGTATTCTTCCCATCTTCGTTCTTCCTCGGTTGTCTGATTTTATTTTTAAACCCCTATTCGCACTAGTTTCTGTTTTCTTTTCTTTTTTTTTGCCGCAAAGCGGCTACCCTGACTCTTTTTGACGAGATTTTTCACTTGACTTTTCACGCAACTTTTTTTCCGAGCACAAAGTGTGTCGTCGCCGAGAGGACAATATCACAATACATTAAAAAACATCCGACTCTTACGAGCGAGCCTGAGCGACTGAAACGAGTCGCGCGACCCGCGCGGCCGCTCGCGGTAACCGCGATATCTTCCACCACCGACTCTCGCCCGCTACGCTCTGCCCCTCTTCTCCTCTCGTCATGTGCGCAAGTTACCTTCCTCCAACTTGCACCGCGATGGGCTTGAGCAGGTTTTTATATCGTTGCGCAACGAGTCCTCAAGGGCAAAATCATTCAACCCCCGTTCTTCCTTTTATCATTTTTCCGATACTCTTTGCATCGAGCCAACTGAAAAAAAAAAACACTACTCGACAAAGTTTTCAAATTATTAATACTTCTCAAAAACATATTCGTTGATGATTATACTATAGCTTGAAATTTTTTTCATAACAATCTCGATCGATAAATTACCATTCTTGTTGCTAGTTCAATTTCGTGACGCAAGTTGGCGCTGTAGTCGCGGACAAATTTTTACGTGCATTTTCCTGCGATGCATGTTTTTAGAAGTTCGTGCTCGACCCATCGCGCCTGTCAGCGCGGTTCACAAATCTCGGGCGTCCGGTAATCTAATCAAAAACAAAAGATTACTAGTCTTTAAATTTATTTAAAAAATCTCCGAAAAGTTTCGACTGTTGCTCGATTTTTGCCAAGTTCAAAAAAGTTTTAAAAAATTATCCATTTTTTTTTATTTCGCTATTTCGCGTGCCTATGGCGCATTCGATCGACACCTGCTCGTCGAACGTACAAAACCGATCCAGAGTTGTTGAACGACTCCAAAATAATTTTTTTCTGCATTCGATCGAATTCAAACGTGTGCTTACATAGAAATTTGGTTTTCGAACTAAACTTAATATTTTGGAAACTTTTCGCAAACAACGAATAAATAATTCTTCCTAGAGAATATTAATACTCCAATCTGTGCACGTTCATAAACAACTTTCAGGACTATGTTTTATTAGCATAGTCACCTAATTTTTCAAACTGTAGCTGGTGTATATTCAATAAATTAAAAATGGATGATTGTAATACGACACTCGACGATACTTTTCAAGAACCGCGAAAAAAATTTTGGCAGGTTTGTAAATACAAGTGGACAAATTTTAAACTGAAGTAATTTTTTTGTAAGTTAATTTTTTATTAAATAGAGGTCTTCGAGGAAACGAACAAAGAGCGATGCTATAAGTATCAGTTCCATGGATGTATCCCTTGACACAACTCTAACAAAAACAAGAAAAAGAAGAAGAATCACGGAGTTAGCCAATAGTTTTTTATTTGCTAATTCTGGTAATAGACTGAGCAATGTGCTTCAAAAATCTTTTGGGGGACCGAGCAATCTGTCAGTTTCCATGCTGGATCAAGAGAATGTTAACGATGCTGGAACATTGAACAACAAGTATGATTTTTTAATATCAATGTTCTTTTTTTTTTCAAAGATCTGATTTTCTTGATCACCTTATGAATATATATATTTTTTGCTCGTTAATAGAGAGACCTGCGAACAGAGAGCCGGCAGCTTTACCATCCGCAGTTGGATCACGGATATAGCCAAGCTGAACAATGAAGATTCACCTCGGTCAAGACTCAGTAGAAATCAAGTCAAGCGTCAAGAGGCTATCTATGAACTCTACTGTGGGGAAAATGTTCTCCTGGATGATCTCACTGTTCTCAGAGATTTTTACTACAGGCCTCTTCTACCGACTGGTATTTTTACTGCTAAAGAACTGGATGTACTTTTTGGAGATCTTGATCTGCTCATCAAGATCCACACTGATCTCAGAGAAAAACTTGTTGAATTGCGTGATCCTTGCGGAATCACGGATTGCGTTGGACCCACGCTTCTAAATTGGGTGAGCACGATTTTTGTATAATTTGTTTAAATTTCTTGATGAAGATGGAATTTTCTTAGTTATTTTGATATGTATTTAAAAACGTATGGACTTTTACAGCTGCCAACACTCACGAAACCCTATCTCGATCGATGCAAAACCCAAGTTTGGGCGAGGCATCTACTGGAAGTTAAACGATCGCGAAGTAAACGTTTCCAGGACTTCTTGAAGAAAAAAATGCAAGTTCCTCGAGCTTTGGATCTCTGGACGTATCTCGACGTTGCTAGATCTCGGGTTGTTAAATATCCTCTTCTGATAAACGAAATCACCAGAAGAACACCGTCCTCGCATCCAGATCGCAGTTGTCTCAAAGAAGCAAGTGAGATCGTCGCTGATCTTTTAAATAAAATTGATCGCGCGATGGGAGAAGCAACTCGCGATTTGGCTCGGTCACGGATTCTCATAAAACCAGATAACGATCCAACAAGATGCATCGACGCAGCCGAGGAACTCATTACCGAAGGCCCATTGAAAGATTCTCGTGGCTTGGTAACGCATTTCTTTTTAAATTTAATTCTTCGTACTTTCAGAGTTTAACAATTTTTTTTTACAGAAATTGCACTGCTTTCTCTTCGATACCTGTCTCGCCCTCACTCGTCAGACCATCAAGTCGCGATCAAGACTTTACAGTCTTTCGTATCCGATAATGCGCACAGACGAAATTCGTATTGAGGACAACTCCAGCGAATTCAGCTTCAAGATCGGCGAGAGAATGTTCACGGCGATCGACGCGCACGAAAAAAGGCACTGGCTGGATTCTTTCGAAAAAGTCCGAAGAATCACAAGTACGGCATCCTCCGAGAGGCCTCCAATAGAGACTGAGAATGAGCGTATAATATGATTCATCAAATGTACATACGTGAAATACGGCAGTTCAATATCGTTTCGGTTTCTCCCGAGATGAAATTCCCTTTTTCATCGTAACATTTTTTACATTTTCTAATTTTTAAGATTTTTATACGTCGGTTATAAAAGAATTATAAAAATAAAGAATTTACAAGAACAGTATTATGCTTTATTGGGTTTCATGGAATTGCCATCCGGATATCGTTTCCTGAAGGCTTTTATAAGTTGAGGATCAATGAGATGAACTCCGTCCACCTGATTACCAAGAGTTATCCAATTGGGTTGAACATTGTGGGGACGTCCGAAAAGTTCGATCTTCCTGGTGCTCGGACTCATACGTTCGATAATTCCGTAAATCTCATCGGGCTTGTGACTCGTCGCTCGAACTTCGGCGACTATCACGTCGCTATCGAGACCTCGATTGACTCGAGGATTTCCCTTCATGCCTACGAGACAGTGTTCCTTACCATGGTTGAGCCAGTGACCTGTTCTCCCCGTCCTTATTATTCGCTGCAATTGATTTGTCTTTACCCAAATGATCTCATCCACTCTGTCGTAACCCCACAGCTGAAGACATTCACGACCGAGTTCCATCGCTCTTCCGGTTACCCAGAGAAACAACAAGCCCTCGTCTTGGAGAGCTGGAATTCCCAACTGGCGCATCTCATCATCAGACATCGTACCGTAAGGCAATTCCATGTGAATATCCCACGGAGGATCCGCCATAATAACCGCGAATTTACCAAGCACCGTCATATCTAAGTACCGCAAGTCACATTGTATCCATTGGGGAGGATAGAGCGTGAGATCTCCACCGGAAACAGTCGGGGTGATCGTACTAGGACTCCCGTTGCTCGTTCCGTTGCCGGACAGACTCTCCGAACCGGCACTTCCGGTTTCGTGAGTGGTACGCGAATTCTGACTCGTTCCGCTATCTGACTCGTTCGTCTGTTCTCTCGTTTGTGCGCTCGTTGCGTCCACCTCATAATGCACGTATTTACAGGTATCCATGTGAAAACAAGTGTTCAAAAAACTACAATCACCAAGCGACTCGTCCGTATGACTCTGGATAATCTTTTTAAAGTGAAGCTTCTTACACTTGTTCACAAATCCGCTCGTGCCGCCATTCAGTTTGGCACAATCGGACCGTGTTCCGTGAGGACAAAATTCCATCACTTGTGCTCCTCCTTGCGATCTGAAACGCTCCGCCAACGATTTTTCTTTCGACGTTTGTTTCGACAGCAAATCGAGAATCTGCTCGCCGACTTTTTTGCTCTCCTTTTCGCGTATCGTCGGCATTGTTATCAGCGACATTATATCTTCAGTGTTCTTCTTTTCAGTCTTTGCTTGTTTATCCGGGGGTGCAGACTCCTCATCATCTTCTTCGTTTGCTTCTTCCTCATCATTTTTTTCAATCTGCGTAGTTTCCGAGGACTCACCTGTTGGGGTTCTCGACAGACCAGATTGACCATCAGTTATAGACAGTACTGTGTAACCCAGAACCCCATTTTCTGTAACTTCGCTCATCCTGGAAGGAATGAATGAAAAAGTTTACTACTCCTCAAAAAAAACTATTTAATTATCAACTGCACCAGTCTAGGCTTCCTGAAATTTTCTCATGTCCTTGTTCAAATGTAATACTTGTGAGGAAGTAAGTTGACTGTGATCGCAATCAGGAAGGAGGAAAAGTTATTATGTGGCAGAGATGGATTACAAAACACAAGTGGTTGGAATATGGGTTTAAAAATTGAAAAACTGTATGCACAACAAAACTACATTGACACATGTTTGTAAAACTCTTGTTTATAGTGCTTACTTGAGGATATCCTGAGCAGCTAATTTTTCAAGTATCTTCTTAACCTCTGCATGAGAGATATCTGCGCTCAGGTTTTTGCGTAGTTGCACACCCAAGTCTGCAGATGTAATTGGAGTATCTGGAAGACTTTGGTGAAGAATCGAGAGAATGTCACGTTCATATTCATGTTGAGAAGACAAACCGATTGGATCTGTTGGAATAAAAATAGTCATTTATATTTCCTTGTGATTGTTTTTCTAATTTGAAAAAAAAAATTGAATTTATTTTCGTTCATTTTAATTATCAATTATTATTAAGTAAAATTACCGTGCCCACTATTGTCAGTATTTAAGCTCGACGACGTACTGTTTGACGAAGTGAGTGTAAACAACTCGTGTCTCTCTCTTTTTCGTTTCTGCAATTTTTCTCTCAAGCTGTTTCGTTTTATTTTTATAGCTTGGATTTCCTCAAACGCGTCAGACATGTTTCTTAACGAGTTAATCGAATTTTACAAAATTCTTTACAATACGTCTCTTCAAATTCTACTGTGCTCCAAATAATACGCCAATTCCATTGTCATTCCTTTTTCTTGTCGCCATAAATATATAACACACAAGCTTTCAATCTTCGTGGCGCTACCTGCCATACAAAGCTCTCTTACCGACAGTAGAAACTTAACCTCCAAATACCGGCGATCGAAACTACGGGGAGGCATTATTGAAAAAAAAAGACACATTTGGTGACATTGAATACGTGTTCGAAATACTGTGCACAAGATTAACTAGAAATTTGTGCACGTAAATTGTACAGTTTGACAGGTGTGTTTAAGTCTGGAAAGATTTTCCAGACTGAACTGAAGTAACGAATTTTTGTTGTTACGAAAACGACTTGGCAAAGGTAAAAGAAAAACATAATTGAAACTCGTATTCTTTCGAAATTTTTCCATATCGATTAATTTTATTCTAATATTAGTAAATGGAATTAGAAAAATCAGTAAACGTTTTTTTGTTAATAGAAAATGGCCTCAATCGGAAGAGGAAGAGGTTGGGCCAAGGTGGGTGAAACCGAAGCTGGTACTCGGAGGCCAGGTCCCACAAATGTCCAGAAAACATCTGAACTTGATGAACTTGTCAGTAAGATATATGATTTGGGAATTGATGCTACACCGCACGATCACCAGAATGAAGTTGTAAATTTTGTCAACAGCTATAAAATGGCACTGAAGGATCAAAACACAGAGTTTGTATAGAAAAATCAATACAATTTATTTTTTTTTTTTGTGTGTAATAAACGTTTTCTTTACAGAAATCTGGATAAGTTATTCCAACAAGCCCTGGATGATCCTTGCTTTGCTGTCAAGTTTATAAAATTCTTCAAAACAGAGTACATTCTCTCTCGGTTGCAGATATGTTATCAAAGTAACGATCAAAACTACTAAAAGAACAAAAACACAATAAATTTTTCTAATTTCATGTGTTTTGGTACAGGAAGAAAAGAGCTGCGTCAGGATAATCCTTTACATTTGACAAGCTTAACATGGATGCTTGGAATTCTGGCCGGTCAAGCAACAGTAAAGTGTGAAGCCTGTGTTTTAGGCGGAGCTCTCTTGAATTGCTTAAGTTTACTACTTGATATTGCTACGGAAGATGATTTAGAATGTGTTGCTATTCAGGTACTTATACATATATTAAGTATTGTTTTTTTGTGTCTGTATAAAGTATTTTGAGTCATTTATTGCTTTTAGCATGGATAAACATTTGTCAATGATACATATTAAGTGTATGACTTAGTTTTTACAGATTTTTCAACAATCTGTGTAAAATCAGTAAAATCAAGTCATTTACCACAATATTATCTTTCATCGTGAGAAAATGCATTTTCTTTTTACTTTCAAGTTATATTTACATGGAAAGTCGGTAAGAGAGTACCTCGGAACGGACTCTCCTGTGGAAGAATCTTCTGTGGAGACTGTAGGATTTTTAGAGATTCTAAACAAAGTTCGCCAGATTCTTATCAATAGAAACGTCAGTGTTCGATCGCGCGCACTTCTACTCTTGATCATAGATCTTGAGCGTCAACATTACGAACCACTCACGGGGGATCTCCAGATTTTTTATATGAAGACTCTAGGTAAGACCAAGTAGTGGCAAAAATATATATTCAAAAATTATTAAAAAATGCATGAAAATAATGACTTATTTACTTTTACAGAACCTAGTCAGGGATTACAGAGCGACTCTAAATTTACTGACAGACGAGAATTTAATCAGCAAGTATTTTTGTATAAATTACTGTCAAAAGGAGTAGAATTGAAAAAAGAATCTAAATCCAAAAATGAAAAAGTTTTGTCGGAAAAGGCTGAAAAGTTATCAAAAAATGAAACTCAACGGGAAGAACAGGCACAGAGAATTCAAAATGATGGAAATCCAGGGCCCGTTCCTCGAGCAATTCGCGGCGCGGGTGCCAGTGACGCCTCTAAGGATTCAAAAAATCAAAAAAAATCGTACAGACCGCATAGAGAAAAACTCACAGACAAGCAAGTCTGGTCGGCAAAACAAAATACTGGCAGCAAAGTTTGGGGTCACGACGATCGTTTTGACAACGATTACGAGTAAAAGAAGAAGGCTCAATGCTCTTATTTACTAATATAAGGGATAAAAATATTCCAAGTTTAAATTATTCAAGCTCTAACGATAAAAATATGTAACGCTGACGACTATACGATTATACGATATAAAAAAACTGAATAGTTCTACCGCTGGCTATGACGATCATCATAAAATATTGGACATTTTTATAGACGTTTTGATTATTAAAGTAATTAAAGATTCCTGGAGTTCGAATATAAAAATTTGTTGAGACCTTATTTATTTCGAATGTCGCGCTATTGGCGTTGCACCTTGCGGAAAGATTGCCAAGCTTCGACTATAGTTCGCTCAACCACTTGCAGATGTCCTACCAAAATCTTCAATTTTCATGTCTCCACCAATCTATCGCAGACTCAGATGATAATTGTCAAATGTCACAGTCAAATTGACGCTGCGGTGTGTAAATATTTCTTGTCGTTCGATTGAAAACAAAAAATCTAAAAAAAAAACGAAAAAAAGGGATTAATTGGCAAAATTGCTGACTGAAAAGCTCTTAATTCTAAGCACTATAATGTTCCGAACAAACGCATGGACGTTCGAAAGGCTACTCGGTAAGCTCTCTCTCTCTCGTCTGATCGTAAATACAAGTGATACGTATGCGTCACGCATACGTGTTATCGTATATACATCAAATCCTTCATCAATTTCATGAAAATAAAATGAATTTTTCATTTATCATGCACTCCCAGACAAAGCTACGAGTAATGTGAACCTCGATCCCGATTGGCCCGCGATAATGCAAATATGTGACCTCATAAGACAGGGTGACGTCCAGTGAGTAATTATCAACAATATACAGATTCGAACTGATATCGTCTGTCTCATTTTTCTCCAACAAACAAAAAATTGCTCATTTTTTATTTTTATTTTCTTTCTTTTTACATTGTACAGGCCTAAAATTGCTCTTGGTTTAATAAAGAAAAAAATTACCAATACCAATCCGCACGTTGCAACATATGCGCTGCTGGTAAAATATTACAATTTCTATTCTTATTGTTACTATCATTATTATTATTATTTTTACAATTTGACATGTGATTTCAATACAGGTTTTAGAATCTTGTGTCAAAAACTGCGGGACTCTGATTCATGACGAAATTGGTACCAAACCGTATATGGAACAGCTGAAAGAGCTGATTAAAACATCACCTCACGACACTGTTAAAGTTAAAATATTAGAGCTTATACAAGCTTGGGCTTTTGCATTTCGTAATAGTCCGAAGTATAGAGCTGTACAGGTAAGTTTAAAAAACTAAAATTTAATTTAGAAAGATTTATTGCTGTATTTGCAAAAAACGATAAAAAAACTAGTTACTTTTTTCAGATTTTTCAATTTCTGATAATTGACAAATTTACTGCATGAATAGAATGCTAGATAATAAATGGATGAAATAAAACGATTGGGAACAATTAATTAACATTGACAATGATGTTGATTTTATCTATGTTCATAGGATACGGTTACTATTATGAAAGCTGAAGGCTACACGTTCCCGGTTCTGAAAGAAAGCGACGCGATGTTTAGCGCAGATACAGCACCAGAATGGGCCCAGGGCGAGATGTGCCACCGTTGTCGAGTCGCATTTAGCGTTATCCAACGACGCCATCACTGTCGTGCATGTGGCCAGGTTTTCTGTGGTCAGTGCTCGAGCAAATCATCGACTATACCTAAATTTGGTATCGAAAAGGAAGTTCGCGTTTGCGACGCTTGTTATGAGCAGATAAATAAGCCAAGCACTGCAACCTCTAAGGAAACTGAACTCCCAGCGGAATACTTGAAAAGTTCGTTGGCTCAACAGCAACAGGTAATACAAACATTTTTTAATTATCTAAATGCGCAATATCAATAGCGTAGGTTTAACATTTCACGGAGTTCTCTTGATACCGCATTTTGTATTGAGCGCTATACATAATTTCTGGTTTGTTGTGCACGACTTCCGTTTGTCGCATATGCTCGCCGATATAGACGCGTTAAGTCGACGTCATTTCTAATAATTAAATTAGTATACGAAGATGGCTTCCTTGGAAATAAACGTACGAATATCGGCTCTTAACTCAAAAAAATTAGTTTTTCTTTTTGTAGTCAGATGTGTTTCTTTTCATAGGTATTTCAAGTTTTATTTTATTGCAGGTGCCACCACGAAAGACTGCAGAGGAGCTGCAAGAAGAAGAAGAGCTTCATTTGGCGATTGCTCTGAGCCAGAGCGAAGCTGAACAAAAAGAAAAAGAAAAGAAACGCGCTACTAGCGCGATAAAAAGCACCTCATCCCCGATTGCGAGAAACAATCACTCGCCGAGCTCATCGCCGGTAATTTGGCCTACTTTTTACCATACTTTGAACGTTTAGTTTATAGTCAAAAAAGTTAAATAAAACATTAATAAAAACTATCTAAATCCTACTATTCTTAGAACGCGAGTCCATCTCGCATGCGCGAAGAAGAAACTGACAATCCAGAATTGGCAAAATATATGAATCGTAAGTATTGGGAACAGAGACAGTCTATGATAGAGGAACATGGCTCGAGGGCGGACGTAACGAGCCCTTCGGCTCCAAATATCGGCAGTCCTCTACCCCAGAGAATAATGATGCCGAAACAATTGAATGGCGAGGTCGACAACGAGATGGAAGAATTTGTTGGCCATTTAAGGTCCCAAGTTGAGATATTCGTAAATAGAATGAAGAGCAACTCATCGAGAGGAAGATCTATTGCGAATGACAGCTTTTTCCAAACTCTTTTCATGAATATAACGGCAATGCACTCGCAGTAAGATTATTTGCGTTAATTGATGATTTTTAAAATATTTTTTTAGGTGTATCACCTTCTAAGAAATGTTCTAATATCTTTCGAAATAATTTTTCAGATTGTTAAGATACATACAGGATCACGATGATAGTAGAGTCTGTTACGAAGGCCTGCAGGACAAACTCGCTCAGGTAAAAGACGCGAGGGCCGCTCTCGACGCGCTCCGAGAAGAACATCGCGACAAGCTGAGACGCGAAGCCGAAGAGGCTGAAAGACAGCGACAAATGCAGATGGCTCAAAAACTGGACATAATGCGTAAAAAGAAACAAGAATATTTGCAGTACACTCGTCAACTCGCATTGCAGAAGATCCAGGAGCAAGAGAGGGAACTGCAAATGCGTCAAGAGCATCAGAAGCAGCAATACATGATGGGTTGGCTGAATTGAATATTCGAATAATAATAAATCACTGATGATGATATAAAAACGAATCGATTGTATTTATTGTCATCTTTTTCACAGGAACTTATCAAGCAGTTCCAAACTATATTGCACCGGCAGCTCAGAATTCGCCCATCCGGCATCCCCAGTATCAAACACCAGGGCCAAACTACAATCCGATGTCCCCAACAAGTCAAGGCGTCTACTCTTACGGAGCAGCTTCGATGGGCTCGTATCCGATGCATAATTACGGAATGTCACAAATGAGCGGTGTTCCGACTCACATGATGAAAGCAGAACAAGGGCCTCCGGATCAGGGAGCGCAAAATCGAGAATCCATGACAGTCGCTAGTGGGCCTGGAATGGTGAATTTTAAAATAAACATTTTATCAAATGATGAAACTATATAATAGAGTGAAATCACGTAGAACATTAATCATTTATTCTGTTAATAGGTGAATCAAATGGGCGGCGGTCCAATGCCCCAGATAGGTCAGCCGACGCAGCAAGCGACTCCAATTCACATGAATTCCGTGAGGCACATGACTCAGCCAGGTCCAGGAGCGGGCGTTCCTATGGGTCCTTCATCAGCCTCTGTAGCTCAGCATCTCATGGCGATACGTCCAACGGGACAAATGACGATGTCGCAAACTCTGCCACCGATAAGCTCCCAAATGGGAGCTCAGCAACCTCAAAATTCTATTGTCATGGGACAGGGAGTTCCCTCGATGCAGCAACACAATTCGCCAGCTAACGTGCCTCCAAATCAGAACTCCATGCCAATTCAAGCTCCGAATATTGCAAATGGACAACACGTCGCTCCGCAGCAAGGTGGCCACCAAGTGATTCAAGGACAAATGCCGAATCCACCGGTTCAATCGATCCCCTACCAATCGCCACCTACGAATCAACAAGCTACATCGCAGGCTCAACCGAAGGAAAGTAACGAAGTTAAGGAAGATGCTAAGCCTGACACAGCCGAGCTCATCTCGTTTGATTGAACACCGTCGGCAAACTACTCCAGCGAAATTCCTGATAAATCGAAACAAAAAAATTACAAAAGTTCATTTTGGGTTGAATTTTACCAGCCGAGTAAATTCTTTAAGAAGGTTATCAATTCGAAACATAATATTATTTTTAGACCAACTTTTCATAGATAAATTCTATTATTTTTATGTTTGAATAAAAAATTCATTGTCGGCTTCTGATCAGATTTATCTAACTGCTTGTCAGCGAGAAAAGCATGTAAGGAGCAAAATTCTATGAAATTCGACATAATTTTTGTGTTGGCGTAGAGACACAGTTCAAACTAAAACATTCATCTAAATAAAATAACTGTATTGAACTACGAAAGCTCGATTAGTTTTTTATTTTCATGCTCACTCACTTACATAATCCTTGGATTTTTCTCCGCATATTACGATGTTTATACAAATGTTCGTTATCCAACATTCATATTTGACTCCCGCTATTGATTCTTGAATTGAAAACATGTATAATCAGCTGTTTTAGGGTCACATTTACGTGGACCGAAATCCGTAATAAAACTCTTCGATTGTCGGTCATTTAAACATCATGCACGAGCAATCTGGAAGAAAAGAGCAAATTATCCAAAAATTTACGCATGAGTTCTGTATAGCACGATGGCCTTCTTATGTTACATTTCATTTTAATTACATTTTAACTTCATTTAAGCGCCATGCGTATCACCCCAGTAATAAAGACCATGACTATAAAAAAATTTGTCGCGTTTTCGAGAAATTTCCAGTGTATCGAACCGTGATGCGAATTCGAGAATTATTTATACAGAGCGTAACTCGCAGATCCTTCAATATTGAGCAGAATGGTGATGATGCAAATGTTAGCAGATAATTCGAGGGTGCATGCTTTTGAAAATCAGTCTTAGGCTTTAAATGACTATAAAATAAGTCGGTCGCATCTTCGAGCGTCCATATTACTCCAGGACGCCTGGTAAAACTAAACGTCGAAATCATGTGGGTTTCGATATGGATGCTGAGCGCAGTGATAGCTCTCTCGGCAGCTTCTGTTCAGCACGAAGGTGAGCTGTGCAAATCGGATAAAATAATATATTTGTTAAGAAATTACTAAAAGACCTAATACAAAAAAATTATTTACTTATTGTGATTATGGTGTATTCACTTTAATAAAATATAAACTCTGAAATTTCAGTGTCCAATGATGGAGAGACTAAGGACACGGTATGCAAGACCGGATCATTCTTCTTTTACGATCCAGTGGATTGTCAAGTTTTCTACAAATGCATTTATTCGCACCTGAGTGGATCTTATAAGCCCGTGAAAACAATTTGTCCGCCAGGTACAGTGTTTTCGAAAGATCGCCACAACTCGTGTGTTCCCCCGAAGAGAAGCGGTCGTACCGAGTGCGAGGGATTTCGCGCTGGAAATCTCTACAGTCTTAGACGAAAGGATGATTCGCCGAATATAAAAACTGGATCGAATAAAAACAGCGGGAACAAAGTCTTTTGCAAGAAACAAGGTTTTCTAGAGGATCCTGATGACTGTACCAAATTTTACTTGTGCGTTGTTAGTGGAATAAATGTTTTCAGCAAGTATGATTACACTTGTCCGGAAAACACGGTTTGGGAATCTCAACGAAGATGGTGCGTCTTGTCTTGGGCAACGGCTCGTGAAGAATGCAAAACACCTGAAGTTCCTAGTGATTTTGATCCTGCCAATGCTCCACCCTTACCTCCCCTTTTCCCAGATGAAGAGTCTGTGAATGAAGGACCTCCAAAAGGGGACGAACATCCAGCGGTGACTGAAAAACCTGCGACGTCGAAACCTTATGGCCACAAGGAAGAACATGAACATGGAGGACACGATAAGGAGCATGGGCATGGAGGTTACGACAAGGAACACGAACACGGAGGATACGACAAGGAACATGAACACGGAGGATACGACAAGGAACATGAACACGGAGGATACGACAAGGAACATGAACACGGAGGATACGAC
>JAPYYX010001849.1:0-20567 GCA_030522605.1 Cremastinae sp. B BG-2022a
CAAAACCTCAGTCATAAAAACTGTTCGCGATATTTAAATATTCGCGCGTCAAGTCAAATCGGAGGTCGACAAAAGTTATCGACTCTCGGGACGTAACAACCCTTTACCGACCGTCGATAAAAACGTTGCAATTTTTTACGAAAAATTACGTTTCGCGCGTTCTAAGATTTGTAACCGTCAAAAACACTTTTTAGTGTCCAGAATGATTTTGTATAAGAGGATCTGGTTTGTTGTATAATTTATCTCATCGCCTGGCTCGTTCTGTACGAAATCTATTTTTATTTGATTCTGTATTTATGTGTCTCGTTTGAGTGAGCGAGAAACGAAGCGCGTTTCTGTCATTCTGCCGAGCAGTAGTTAGTACGTTTGTCCGCTTATTCGAGCACGTACATACAACAAATGCGTCTATCGGACATTTATACACTTGAGTACATACTTCCCTGCGACGGTATTTTCGTCGAGTTCTACACAACCTCGATGCGGCAAGGTCTCGTCCGGATACCTCGAGTCCCTCATTTTTTTCTTCCACCCCATTCATTCGTCGACAGTTTTTTTTTGCAGTGTCTGAAGATCTTGTATAACCTCAAACGTCTCGTAGTTGTAGCTTGATTACCCTCGAAGGGTGGGAAAGAAATTGGCATCGTTGAAACGCCAATTATTATTTTTCATTAATTTTTTATATAATCATTGGAATATTTTTTTTTGTAAAATATGATTTACAATTATTTATTTAAATAATTAACGATGCCAATTTTTTTCTTTTTCCTGAATAATTTTTATTTGACGTTATTACTTTTCTAATTATTTGAAATTGGCATCGACGAAACGCGAATTATTATTTTTTATTAATTTTTAATTATTATGCTTGGAATATTTATTTTTTTGTAAAGTATTGTTTACAAAAATTTGTTTATAATTTATTTAACGATGCCATTTTTTTTCTTTTTCCTGAACAATTTTTATCTGAATACTTCAAATTATTTTTACAATTGCTCGAAATCTGGGTCATTTGCTAATCCACGACGCATGCGAATTCGTGTACTGGGAGCGCGCACTGGTTATTACTGGACCATAATAAAGTCTCTGAGCCAGTAATTCATCGAAAATCGATCATCGCTCTTTTTCCGGATGCATCAATTTATCACTGGCACGGCCGATACCGAACGGCTTCGCATTTTTTTTATCGTAGACAAATTTACGATACTCGAGTCACGATAATTCTCAGCAGACGAGATTACGCTCTTCGCGCCTTTATCTCACGGCTTGTTAGACGTCGAGAAGGTAAACAAAAATATTCCAGAATGTATAGGGAAGAGTCGACAGACGAATGACCTCTACACTTTCGGGTCAGGATTCGCATGAAGCATTTTTTACTGCACGAGGTCGAACTCGGACGTAATAGATCGCGTTACTTCATTTTTTTCGCATTACTATTATTATTTGTTCGAAGCTCGATCAAGGTCATATCTCGTACGATTCAGCCGAGCGTTTCTTGCGCTTCGGAAATAAGTATGGGAATTTTTTTTTTTTCGAATGCATGCTTATGATAATCGAACGAGGAGAGAGATATTGCTCGTGGTATTCGATATTCTTGGATTTCGTATGAGGTTCTGGTAATTATTGAAAAATTAAAATCGAATTTTTAGCGAAATTTCGAGTCGAAATGATATTTTTGTGAAAATTTGATACGAAAGTTCTACGTCGTTTCGAAATTTTTTAATTTATGAAAAAAAAAATATTACATCAAGCCATTTGCGAATGATAAATATTTTTTCTTACAGAATGTCAATAATTGCAAAAAAATGAGTTTTTAACGAAATTTGAAGTTGGAAGATATCCGAGTCTTCTGCGTTTAGAAAAAGGTTTTCGGAATTTTTCAAGATTACAAAATGAAAAAAATGAAAAATTTATTGCAAAGGTCAAGACATTGCAATTATCATAAATTTTATGTTTCAATTATGAAACAGCACAAAAAACGAAATAAAACTAAAAAGTTTAGAAATATCATTTTTTGTTCTATTTTATTATTAATGAATATCTATTACACAGCATTATGGTCAATATTGCTGTTTTATGGTAGATTTATCGTACCGTAAATTGTTTTTTTTTAAAGGAGTTAAACCAGTTTTTATCATATTGTACTGCAGTGTGAAGTGAAGTTGCAAAAAAAATTTATGGCGATGAGCAACGAAGTGCTGTCGAAGAAAATTCCTTAACAAAGGATTTAAAGTACAGATATGATTATAGCCTTGCACGTGAATACTCCGCCTATCTTTTTATTTTACCTCGTCTCACTTTTATTTATTTTCAACGTCGCCGATGACTCAGGTCACTTTTTTTCAGAAAACATCAACCGATGTCACATTTGTATTTTTATTTTTGTATCACATTCATTTTTTTTGTATACGTTCAAATTTTATTTTTGTTTTCAGAAAACATCTTCAACTGATGAATATTTTTTTCATGAATTTTCATCAAAATTTCATGTTTCTTATTTTTTTAAATTTTCGGATACCTCCGGAGCTTTACGCATTGTCAATTATATTTTTTATCTTTTTCTTTCTATTTTTTTCAGAATGCATCTTCTTCACCGTTAAATTTTTTTTCTTCAATTTTTGTATTTTGATGAAATTTTCATAATTATTTTATGATATATAAAATATCTTTAATTTGACTAATTATGATTTAATTTTTATTAGATGGCGGGTACACCGAATAACGGGGCTCTGTACGCTCAGAGCCACTTGGACCACATGTGCGCCCTGGACGTTGACTCTCACGCCTCGTTTGTCCGTCTTTCTGGCATAATTTGCACAATCGGACCGGCCTCGCGTTCCGTCGAGATGCTCGAGAAGATGATCGAGACTGGCATGAACATCGCCAGGATGAACTTCTCTCATGGATCGCACGAGTATCATGCCGAAACTATCGCCAATGTTCGTCAGGCGCAAAAAAATCTCTCTGAGCGTAATAAAATGACCGTACCCGTTGCCATTGCTCTTGACACTAAGGGGCCGGAGATTCGTACCGGTCTCCTTGAAGGTGTAAGTGAAAAATTTATTTTTTAACGTTAATTTCTTTATTAAATTTAATTCTTTATTAAATTTCTTTATTATTCAAAAGATAATTGACCATTTCGTCTATAAAGAGATATCTGCGATACTAAATTAAAGAAATTGAATTGAGAATAAAAGGATAATTATAGAGTTTGTGGTCATAATAATCAGAAATTTAAAAAAGTACAAGTCGAATTCGCCGCATAATTTATTTTCAAATTTTTTTACAAATAAATGTTTTTTTACGAAAATCATTTGTCAAATAAATCAAATCAAGTAACAAAAATAATAAAATTTTACAAAAATCATTTATTTACAGGGCGGTGCTGCTGAGGTCGAGCTTGTAAAAGGCCAGGCCTTCAAGTTGACCACCGAAAAAGCCGCGATGGAGAAAGGAAATGCTCAGGGTGTCTGGGTCGACTATGAAAACATCTCGAAAGTTCTCAAAGTTGGAAATCGTGTCTTCGTCGACGATGGTCTCATTTCACTTATCGTAACTGCTGTCAGTGAGTATCGTTTTTCAATAATTATAGACATAAAAAAATATTTTGATAAACTTGAGAAAAGCCTAAGTAATAATTATTTTAAAAAAAAACAGCTCCAACACAAATTTCATGCACCGTGGAGAACGGTGGCACTCTCGGTTCCCGAAAGGGCGTCAATCTTCCAGGAGTGCCTGTCGATTTGCCAGCTGTATCTGAAAAAGACAAATCGGATCTGCAGTTCGGTGTTGATCAGGAAGTCGACATGATTTTCGCCTCGTTCATCCGGAATGCCGCGGCGTTGACCGAGATCCGCGGTATCCTCGGAGACAAGGGAAAGAACATAAAGATCATCTCGAAGATCGAGAATCAACAGGGTATGACGAATCTCGACGAGATCATCGAGGCCTCTGACGGCATCATGGTCGCTCGTGGTGACCTTGGTATTGAGATTCCACCGGAAAAGGTGTTCCTTGCACAAAAGTGCATGATCAGTCGGTGCAACAAAGTCGGAAAGCCCGTCATCTGTGCCACTCAGATGCTCGAGTCGATGGTTAAAAAGCCACGGGCTACCAGAGCCGAATCTTCGGACGTTGCTAATGCCGTTCTTGATGGAGCTGACTGCGTCATGCTGTCAGGTACAAAAATATTTTAAAAATTGTAAATCGAATTTATCGAGCATATTTCTTCTGTAACTACATCATATTTAAGTTTTCCAATTGCTATTTTTTTTCATCATCTTAAACTCACGATTGACTCAAATGTTTCCAATTCGGTGTCATTTACTTCAGCTGCGCAGAGCTGTGACGAAAACAGTTTAGTTCTTATATTTTTCTGAAATATCAATTTTTACGCTTGAGGTAATCATTTCTTTATAGCCATCTTTTACTCACTCACATGTCACGCGATATATAGATCAATTATCTAAAATCATGAGCTTAATTTGTAAAGAAAAATTTGAGATTTTCCAGACGTTTGACAAAAAATGTCTTTTTACAGGAGAAACAGCGAAGGGCGAGTATCCTCTCGAGTGCGTTCGCACCATGGCGAATATCTGTAAAGAAGCTGAAGCGGCGATTTGGCAAAACCAGATCTTCTCTGATCTTTCGGGGAAGGCACTGCCACCGATAGATGCGACTCATGCGGTTGCAATCGCTTCGGTCGAAGCGTCCGCCAAATGTTTGGCCAACGCTATAATAGTTATTACGACTTCGGGACGCTCCGCCCATTTGATTTCAAAGTACAGACCTCGCTGTCCTATCATCGCTGTTACCAGATTCCATCAAGTCGCGAGACAGGCTCATCTCTACCGCGGTATCTTGCCGCTTCATTACACAGGTACTGTTTTATGTCTAGAAAATTATATTTCTACGAAAAAATCTTTCGGTATTTTCGTATGTCATTTCTTCTGTCTGCCCTTCAGAACCGGCACTCGCGGATTGGCTCAAGGACGTTGACGTCCGCGTCCAGTACGGAATAACCTTCGGCAAGAGTCGTGGATTCTTGAAAACCGGCGACTCCGTGGTAGTCGTGACTGGCTGGAAACAGGGCTCCGGTTTCACAAATACTCTTCGCATCCTGTACGTAGAAGAAGAATTTGAGCGTGAAAAGTCTGCATGCTCAATGCTAAGCGAGAGCGACTCTTACGACGATCTAATCTAATTGTGCATGTGCAAAAAAATCATACTAATCTGTAACGATCACAATGACATTTTTTTTATCCTCATACTAATCCACCTTATCCCCGACATAAAAGTCCTCGCATGTTTTATGGTAGGATATTTTTTATTATCACTAATTCACAAAAAAATCTGTCTATCGCACGAGTGTTGTAAAAATTGTATTGCCTTTATTAAAAAGGAGAAAACCGCATGATGTGGATACTCATGATTTTAGTTTCATTTCACGAAATTAACGGTACGTCTTACATTTTCTTAACTCATTTTTCTGTATTGATTGTCAGTATTACATTTTCTGTTGACTAAATAATCAGTTTCGTTTTTTTTCTTTGATTACAGAAATGTTGACTGAGAGAACACCAACTGGCTTGGTGTTGGCGTGCGATCCTGAGAATAGATATAATAATTTCGTTAAATGATCTTACGTCGCAAGTCTCGACGATCCGTCGAGTCTGCACCACTTCGTGTTTTTCGTGTATATATGAATACTAATGTATGCATATATATACATACATATAAAGTTTGTGAGAGTGCGCTAAGTTGAAACAGTGGTGAACATGTTGTCTTGGATAGAATCAGTATTATCCGGTTACAGCATAGATTTCCCAATTACGTACGGATGCAAATACTTGCGCACGCACGTGAAGTTTTAGAGCGCAGAACGAAGACCGCAACAAATCTTGTATAGTACCTAAGTCGACTCGATAATAAATTATGCCAAGAAATCACTTGTTACTCATTTTTAGGATGTACTGCCCGCATAATCCCTGACAAAAGTGTCTTCTACAATGAATTGCTGAAATTTAGATTTTGATTTTCTATTGCAAATTCGATATTTTTTTAGTACGTTATTCAAAATAATATTTGAGAATTCTCTGAAGTTTTATTAAATACTTTCATTTTATTTTTTCCTTGAATGATAGAAAATGAAAAATTTTCTGAATTCGGTGTTTAAAATGATTTTTGAAGGCGAATTTTTTAAATTTTCCATACCAGATAATTTTGCATTTAGAAAAATTTGGAATGAATTAACTTTTCAACAATACAGTCAATTCTTTGGCAGAAAATTTTTCAGAACTCCTCGCGATTTTTTATATCGACAAATGTTCGTATGTGACTCTAATTTTTTTACTATCGATAATAAAGGAAGTTGCTTTCGTTTTACAGTGACATCTCAAGAGCACGATAAAAAACATAAGAAGATTTGAATTCGATTAGAGTGTAAATGTCAAAATTGTAAAGAAATGTATATAAGAATTCTCTCATGAATTATGAAAGTTTTTATTGTATAAAATTTAAAGAATAGATTTTCAAAATATCGTTTTTGTAAAGATCTGTGTACGAAATTAGTCAAAATGTCTTTATGCAACGAAGAACCAAGTATCACTGGCGTTGGAGCTTGTTCCCAAGCACAATGGGTTAAGTTCTATTTCTATTTTGAAAGATTATTTTTTTATTTATTATTTTTTGTTATTTTTCCTGTTTTCTACGTTTGAGTAATTTATTGCCTTATATTAAATAAGCTTTTTGGGATATGCAGTTCATTAGAGTAGAAACCTGATCGCATAAATTTGAAAATGTACCAGCGACGAAATCCAACAAAACTAACTTTTTCGTAATGAATTGTTGAAATTAAAATTTAGGGTTTATTCTTGGTTAGAAACTTGAAGTTTTTCAGTATGTCAACAGAATTATACTCAATCATTTTTCAACATCTTATTAATAACTTTCAAATGATTTATTATTCAAACAATAAAAAAACACCACAAAAAAAATATTTACATTATTTTTTATATTTAATTATTGAAAAAATGTATGAACGAAAACTAATGTTTTCAACAAATTTTAAAAACAAATTGGTGAATTTTTCCTAATTTCATATTCACAAACAACGTGCTCAATGTAGCAATTTCTTGATTTTTAAAAGAGTGCTGTATGTACATTGTTCTTTTTGGTATTTTTTCTATTTTCGTACGTTTGATTAATTTTCATCTTTCTACTAAACGAAATTTTTTCGATTTTAATTGTTTTTTTTCCAGTTCATGAACTTAGGTGACGAATTTTTACCCTGCAATCAGTTGAATGCAGCCTATCAGACCACAAACATAGACTACATGATGCGTTTGAACGTTGAATCCGAGAGCAAACCATGGAGACTGACAAAGATAATAGTAACCCTCGGTACGTAATTTAAAATCTGAAGGAATTTTTTTTTCTAAAGTAAAATCATGAACCCTTACGATTTTATTCGCACTTTAAATTTTCATTAGAGAAGAAACTTCAGTGATAAAAGAAATTTAATATAAAATAAGTGAAGCCTTAAAACTACGTCCATAAATTGAAAAATTTTATTAAAAATTTAGTAGATCATTAAAAAAATCATATAAAAATAAATAATTAAAAATCTAATAAAGTAGAAATATATTTTTTCACTTCGCATGGCAATTTTATCGATGATTAAATAATATTCATTTTTTCATTCATTTTTTGCACAATAGGCGAAAAAAATTCCAGCTCCGAGGATGTTAAAAAAATCATGCAAGCAGGGACAAATATTCTGAGGCTGAATATGTCCCACGGGGATCAAAATTGGCACATTGATACAATCGGCGAGATAAGAAATGTTCAAGTGTCACTGACCAAGGATAAAAGGATTCCGGAAGATTCCAACTTGCCGACTGGAATCGCGATTGATCTTCGAGGCCCGGAAATTCGTACTGGACTCTTCAACGTATCTTCAGAAATTCCGGTAAAATAAAAGTCACCAAAAATGTAAATAATTGAAACGCAAGCAAAAAGTTACTAGATTTCGTAAATCAAAGATTTCTCTCAATATCGAATAATTAAATTTCAAAAAATTATTGAATATCCCTTTCGATCCAAAGGGTCAAGGTCTGGTCGATTTTTCTTGGCAGCAAAAAATAAGCAAACGTTAATTATAATTTCTAATCTTTATCTAATCATGATTTTTTAATATTCAGAGAGAAATTCGTAGAGAAAATAAATCTAGAAATTTTTGCAGTTAAGGATTTTTAACGTAAAATTAGTTTTCTAAAAATTACACTCGACAATTAAAACGAATTCTTGGACCAATAAATAATTGAGTTCAATTGAACGTTTTTTTCGACTTGAGTTTTTTTACTTCTCTCGAATTTCTCGAGTCATTCTTTCGGTTTACACGAGTACAACGTAATTAACAATTAGCGGAGGAAGTGGAAGAATAAAAAGGCAAATTTTCGATGAAGAAAAATGAAGCCTCGCGTGTTCCGACAGAATCGAGCCGAGTTCAACGAGGGTGAGTGTGTCACACTTTTAACGGACGAAAGGTCAAAGAGAGGCGGCAATTCAGACGCGTTCTGGATATCTTATCCGCAATTGCCATTGATTTCTAAAAAAGGTGACAGAATAATGGTCGACAAAGGTACCGTCGGTCTTCTAGTTTGTCGTTCAGGTTAGTCCCAATTATTTACACTTTTATGGATTTCCACGCGGAATTTCAATACGGTCGAGATGAATAGTGAAACCAAACGATTACATTTCACGATTTTATAAAATCGTAAAATTAACAAAGATATTATTTATAGTATTTATTTAAATCTTTATGAATATTAATAATAGTATAATTAAGTTATCAATATCAAGATTAACCGACCACCGATGAACTAAATGTAGAGAAAATCAAATTCAAATACGATTGATAAAAAAAAGGTAAATTTTTTTTTTATAATCAATCAATAAAATTACAGTCCAATTTAAAATTTGCACCGTTTCGTTACTTCCATTATTTGTCACCAGTTGCCTCGACTTTTGACAGATCGCAACAGAGAAGGGACTGCATTTGAATTAGAAAGTCGATTTTTTAATATTATTTGCAAGAAATTAATAAACATTTCACTTGCTGAGAGGATAAAACTCTTTATTATCTTTTACATAGGTTTATAATTTTTTAATTTACACAAAACTACGATTCAATCATCGTATTTAATCAATTTAATTGCCGGCGTGAATAACGTAGTGATATTATCGCGAGTCATTTACCAGTGAAATCCAATTTTCGTCCAGCATCGTCGAAAACCTGAATAGAGTAATAATTAAAAAAATTTTATCTAAAAATTAAGAGTGAAAATTTTACATTTTTTGATTATTATCAATTACCAACAGATTTATTCGTGAATTTGTGTTTTTTTAAGAACTGGTATTTGAATATTGAATACCCGTACCGAAGTATTTCGAAGGTTTCGATTAGATGGTATAGTTGTACTAAAAAAAGAAAAAGAAAATTCATATTATGCTTAAGTTAATAAAATTTAAGAAACAATTAGAAAAACCTTAACGTACGGTTCGCGAAGTATGTGTTGATTGGGATGTCCGTACCTAAAAAAATGTCAATTTCTGTTAGTATATTTGATATCTTCGTTTTCAAGGAAGTTCTGCTGTATTAAGGACCGTATCAAGTTCTCATTTGTAAAAGATATTTTCTTGGGAAATCATGAAAACGTTCTTTCCATTGCATTAAAATGCTGGAAAAATTGGAGAACATTTCACCATTTAGTTATAGAGATATTATATATATGTTAATCTTATGGCATGCTCTAAAAATTTTGATTTTCAGTATTTAATATTTCGATTTTTACGCGATGAAACTTCTTTAAATTTAATCCACGCTGGCGTGCGATGCTAAAGTACGTTTACATAAATTTTGAGGAATTTATCTTTAAAGAGGTCCATAGCAAAACTTTCTTAACTAAATCATTCTTTCTGTGTATTTACCCAATAATATGAACCATCACTCCCGCTCGAGCTAGAAGCCTGCCTCTGCGAAAATAAAAACGTTCAAAAACATCCAAAAACAATAACGTAATTTGAAAGATTTAAGCATAGATCGAGAGAAATAAATATTTACCCTCGTTTCGGTGACAGTGCCGTCTGGACCTACGGTACGGTCGTACTAAAAAAAAGAACAATTATTTTCCCCTGCTGTTGCTAATTTTTTAAATTATACATTAAAATTTTTGCAGAAATCGATATTTATCAGGAATCGAAGTATAGAAATTGCAGAATATATAAAAAATACTTCTTATGAAATAATATTGTGATAAAAACTGAAATTCAACTTACGATGTCATAATTATTCGGATCTTTAACTATGGAGTAGGGCTCGATAGGATCGCTGCTTATCTAAATATAATTAATACACAGAAAAAATTAAAAATATAAAAAAACAAATATTTAGCTATGATAGTAAAGACCGGAAACTTGCTTGAACGGTACTGATAAAGGCGATTATAGTGACAAATAAAATATGAAAATCATTTAAAAAAATGAATATTTAACATTGTTACTTTACAATATTTTCATATTGTTACTTTACAATATGAAAATATTGTAAAGTAATGGAATCGATATTGACTCGATATCGATATTTAGCAGAAATCAAAGTATCGAAATTACAGAATATTTAAAAAATATGATTTGTTCGTACTCTAGAATGACATCACAAATATTTTTTGTTCTTATGAAATAATATTATGATAAAAACTGAAATTCAACTTACAGTGTGAAAATTATCCGAATCTTCAAATTCCGAGGACGACGGGAAAAGATCGTTGTTTATCTAAATAATTAAAAAAAAAAACGAAAATATAGAAGAAGAAACATTTAGCTATGATAGAGAAAAGATTGAAAACTGTGTGATCGTTGTTTATCTAAATAATTAATACAAAAAAAATGAAAATATAAAAAAACAAATATTTAGCTATGATAGAAAAGACTGAAAACTTGTCTGAACGGATTATGTCGATATTATAATTTATATTTAAAAAATACGATTTGTTCGTACTCTAGAATGACTTCACAAATATACTTTGTCCTTATGAAATAATATTATGATAAAAACTGAAATTTAACTTACAGTGTGAAAATTATCCGAATCTTCAAATTCCGAGGATGACGGGAAAAGATCGTTGTTTATCTAAATAATTAAAAAAAAAAAACGAAAATATAAAAGAAGAAATATTTAGCTATGATAGAGAAAAGATCGAAAACTTGTCTGAACGGATTATATCGATATTATAATCTATATTTAAAAAATACAATTTGTTTGTAATGTAGAATGACTTCACAAGTACGTTTTATTTTTATGAAATAATATTGTGATAAAAACTGAAATTTAACTTACATCAAAGTTAAGATTATCCAAGTCCGGAAATTTTGAGTTCGACCCAAAGCTCATCTAAATAATTAATACACAGAAAAAATTAAAAATATTTAAAAAACGAATATTTAAACCTGACGAAGACTATACGTGACGCAATTCGAGTACAAAGTATGAAGGAATGGGTCTCCCAACTCGATGTCAATATTTAGCAAAGATCAAAGTATGGAAATTACAGAATATTTAAAAAATACGATGTGTTCGTAATCTAGGACGACTTCACAAATATTTTTTTTTCTTAGAATATTATAAGGATTAGATAATTCTTCGGATAATATTGTGATAAAACCTGAAATTTAACTTACATCAAAGTTAAAATTATCCATATCCGGAAACAGTGAGGGCGATGAGAAAGGATCGCTGCTCATCTAAATAATTAATCGATACAGAAATTAATATTGTGATAAAAAATAATATTGTAATAAAAAATAATATTGTGATCAAAATTGAAATTTAACTTACAATGTCAAAATCATCCGGATCCTGAGCTTTTGGTAATGGTCCAGGAGGGGGTGCGCCGCTCATCTAAATAATTGATCGATAGAAATAATTGAAAATATGAAACACAAATATTTAGGCTATGATAGTAAACACCGAAAACTTGCCTGAGCGATGCTGATGAAGGCGATCACAGCCGCAAATAAAATGCGAAAAATCATTTTTAAAATGAATTTATAAACTTGGTGAATACAACGCGTAACTCAATTCGAGTACAAAATATTGTCAAGTAATGAAATTTCCGTCTCAACGCTTTTTATATTTTCGTTGAGATCTGATAGTGAGATAAGAAACAACTATTGCGACGCAAAACAGTGAAAAAACGTCAAATTTATTATGTATCAACTTCCCAACCGTATACGCTTAATTCGTAAGTGTTTTCGATTTAGTTACTCGAGACATTCTTTTTCGTATTTCTTCAGAAAATCAATCTTACTGTAAATATACACAGTATCGTCTTGACGATATCTAATTTTCGTATATCCGGGTTTTTTAATTATTTTTAACTCCAAACACTGTCGTGTCTTCAGATAATTCATTTAAATACATTTTTTCATGAAAAACCATTTTTGGATTTATTACAAAAAACAGTTGCTCAAACAAATAATATTTTTAATATAAAAAATAATCATTACAGAATATATCATTTTACTCAAAAATTTAATATCAGCATTATTTTGGTTTATTTTATAGCTAACTCGGTAGATATCGTCTCGTCCAAATTTTAATCAATTTTTCAATTTTTCTGACCATCAATTGATTGATAAACTGTCAAACGATAATTGTGCACGTAGTGATCAAAAATCAAGGCCATCGACTTTTATTTTTTCATGAATTTTGCAGTTTCGTGGGTAGCTTTGCCAATTTTTGTGTGTAAAAACCTTACTCGAACTATTACGAATATTTAAAAAAAAATAGCTAAATCGGTTCAGCCGTTCTCAAGTGATGCCCTTACCAACTGAGAGCATTTAATTTTTATTTATATAGATCAATATATAATATTATTAATATAAACAAAAAAATGATAAATCAATTCATGAAACCTTAGACAATCACACGATCGAGTGTATGGTTCAGAAAAGCGGAATTTTACGAAACGAGGCAAGTGTTCAACCTATCGACACTGTTATCGATCTTCCACACATTTCCGAACAGGATGAGAGGGACATAGATTTCGGCATGGATTTGGATTGTGATTTCATAATCGCCTCTCACATTAGATGTGGGGAAACTATTCTCAAAATCAAGGATCGAATAAAAGCTGGTTATTAATTTTTTTTTACATTAATCCTTAAATAATTATCATCAATTTTTAATTATAAAAAATATTAATTTCAAATGTAATTGATGAATGTTTAACATTTTCGTTTTTTTGCTCTTTACTTCGATTGATCTGCTGTTTACAAAATTTTTTTTACATTAATCCTTAAATAATTATATTTTTTTAATCATACAAAATGTTTATTTTAAATGTAATTGATGAATGTTTAAAATTTTTGTTTTTTTGCTCTTTCGATTGGTCTGCTGTGTACACAAATCAGGTAGTCGACCGATTTGCGTTCTTGGAAAGATATGCTCGAAGCAAGCAATTGATTCCATCGACGACATATTGAAGGAAGCGGATGGTATAATTATCGATCGTCGCTCGATGGAACTTGCCGTGGGCGAAGAAAAATTGTTCATCGCTGAAAAATCCATTGTGGCAAAGTGTAACAGGGTTGGTAATTAGATCAGGAACCTCATTTTAAAATTTATTCTTCATTTCTTATATTTTACCTTCACACTTAACGACAAAAATCTGCATGGTCATTTTTTTTCTACATTCTACTCTTTATAAAATTATTTTTTGTATTCCGCTTTTTTTTTATAAAATTATTTTTTGTACTCTACTCTGATTTTTTTGCCACAATTGCAAAAAAAAAAAATAGATTGGAAAGCCCGCGATGGTCGCGTATGATATCGCGCACGATACGAAATTGGACCTGAGCCTTTTGGCGAATGCCGTAATCGAGGGTGTCGACGGTATTCTTCTCTCAACCGGCGACTTAAACGTCGACGAGACTGTAAACCTTATTCGGAGCGTTAATCTCGTTTGTCGAGAAGCCGAAAATGCTCGTTGGCAAAAACAAATTTTTCAAGAGCTCTCGGAGAAGGTATATTTATAAATCAATATTTATAGAACAGTGTTAAATATATCTAATTAAAAACTACGTAAAATAAATTTGATCCTCATAATTCTTTTTTGCAAAAAAAAAATCGGTAGGGTCAAGTTCACGAAACGAAAGGGCAGATTTTTATCTTTATCCAGAATAAATTCAATACAATTTACGTTAATCGACTGGGGTGGTAATCGCAGTAATTTGTATATAACCTAGGATACAAAGAAAATGGGTAATCGTTGGGTGAAGATAATTAGTTATTAATATATACATGTATATATATTATAGATACATGTATATGTGCTTTCGATAAAACTGACAATGAGATTTGTCGATTAATAAGGCTCCGATACCCGTGGAACCAACACACTCGATTGCTATATCCGCCATTCAATTATCTCTGAAATGCAATGCGTCTGGTATAATAGTGACCACCGCGACTGGAAGAACGGCGATGATGCTATCGATATATCGTCCTCGATGCCCTATCGTGGCGATAACGCGTCACGGTTTGGTTGCCCGCTGGCTTCAGTTATATTTTGCTGTACACCCTCTTGAGTACATTGGTAAATATTTTATCGTTTGTGTTTTACCGATTCTCGTTAAAAAAATTAATCTTTACATTGGAACTAGCTTTTTATCAATATTTCTTCTATCATAACAATATTTTAAATTGATGTAAATAATTGATAATTGCAATTGATAATAATGTAGTATTCTTAATTTTCTTTTTTTATTCTTTTAATTTTTTCAATTTAGAATTTTCAAAAAATCTTTTTTTACTGAATTAAAAAATCGTTTGAATCTTATAGAATATGGAGTAAAACTTATTTTATCTGAATTTTTTTGAAGAATATCGATGATTTTTTTCTTTTTCGTATTAATAAAACATTTTTTAAACTTCAAACACATTTTTCTCGAAACATTCTTTTTTAAATCATAACTTCAACAATTATTACTCAAACAATTATTTATTATAAATTTAGATGTTTTTAAAGTGGCGTTACGCAGTGAAAGACGTATGGAATTTTCAATAATTAAAACGGGAATTTTTTTATTAACAAAATGTTGAAAATTTTTTTTCCATTCGGATACTCGCCAATTATACAAAAATCGAAGTTTTTGAATATCTCTTGATGACAATTTTTTGTAGCACACTTCAATACACGTCCAATCACACCCTGAAGTACTTTTTTCCTATGACCTTTTTTTCTGTACGACAAAAATCGCAAAAAATACACTTTTTTATTTCTCAACATTTTCCCCTTTTTATTAAAATTTTAAGGAACGCCGTTGAAAATTCTCTTTCATTTCTAGCAACTTACAGACGAACCGTCATCAAATGTTCGTTCACCATGTAAAATTGGTTCATTGTAATTATTTAAGGTTGCCCTAATCGAGATTGGCAACGTGATATGAACGAGAGAATTGAAACTGGCATGAAGTATCTCCGGGTGAACAATTTCGTTGACGCTGGTGAGCCAGTTGTCATCGTTAGTGCATGGCGTTCCGGCACCGGCTTCACAAATTCTATAAGGGTTGTTTACGCCTCGCCGCGTCTCGTGCCGAACAACGGTCGAGATTTCGAGGAGATTTGGTAGAAAGTCATCGATCATAAAATTTTTCGAAACGTAGTTTCTTGGAAATCCCGGAGGAAAAAAAATACGTAAAAGGTAGAAAACAAATTTTTTCACGACTTAAAATAAACAAAAACATTTATCACAAACCTTTGTGAAGTCGTTTTTTTTTCTTGTGATTGAACTTTTTTTTCTTCTGTTTATTTGCAAATATCGTTCTGACCATTTTATTCTAGATTCAGGCGGAAATGGAAAGAATAATGGTCACAAAGTCCATCCTGACAAAACAAACGTACGTGTTTTTGACCTTTCCCATCAGTCATGCTCGACCTCAAGGAGATCCTTAACTCAGAAATCCTTGTCGTCACGGGTCTCCCAGACGAGGGAGAGGGTGACGATCTTGTTCGCGACGTCCGGCTGAAAATTTCCTGCTAATTTCCTGTTGAGCTCGATAAAAAAAATAGGGGATCGTTTTCTACGTAAATATTTTTCTTTCCGGTCGCACGAGTATTGAAAAATAGAAAGAAAAACTTAAAAATAGAACACAAAGCAATCTAATAAAGAGCGGTACAAAAAAGGTAATTTTCGATCGTTTCATTGACGCAGGCAGAATGGAGAATGTTTTTCTTTGTGAATATTTTTTTACGGTCAAACCATTTAGTCATAAATAGTAAAAAATGAATACAAATAGTAAATAATTTACAGCAGTGAAAAATGAATGAAACGATTTATTTAAACATTCTTGAAAAAGTTATATTTACATACATTTGAGATGAATTTGGAGATTTAATTTAATCGAATCTGATTTAATTTAATTTAAGGTGGTTCATCAAGGATTCTCTCGAAAAATAGTCATGTAGAAAATTTCCGAAAACGTTATTTTTTTACTTTTTGGATCACATGAAAAATAGATAGATGAAAAATAATGGTTCATATACTTTGAAATATTCCGCTGAAAATTACTGTTAAAAAAATTATAAATAGAATGATATTTAAGATAAAGTTGGTCAATTGACTTCGTCGTCATCGGTTAATTTCATTCATGACGTCGACAGTTGAGAGAGATTTTCACGTTTTTTCGTATTAAATCACATTTTTATGAAATAATAGTTCGTTAACATACATTTTTGAGACTCTAATAAAATTTTTGATGTTTAGTTAAGATAAACGAAAAAATTTATACCTATCTGTTCGTTGAATATATTTAACCTTCAATTGAACACGTGTATTTATCGTCACGCCATAAGACGCTGTACAAAATTTACATATTTCGATTTTTTTTTTGAATCGAAAAGATATTTTTTTTCAAAAATTTCGATAAGGTAAACTTTTCTTTTTTGAAAAATGTCGAGTTTTATCTAAATTAAAACGTACTTTAAATTCAAATTTTTATTTATTAACGTCGATGTTCGATCAACCGCTATAAAATAAATTGTCCATCAACCTTTCGTCGCTTTTTGCATGCCTCGATATCGGTGAATTTTTTTCATTATCAATGGAACAACGGACAATGAGTTTATCGAAGGTACGAAGGGATCGAACGGTATGCGAAAAGTTTGTAAAATTGATACGAACTCAAATGGAAGGATAAGTTCTCCCACGTACAAAGCATAAGTTGACCGCGGTCTCGGTTCGATCCCGTGTCATCTGTGCGTGAAGAAAGTTTTTTAAAAAGTCACACGACAGATTGTCTTGTTTGAACAGTTTCAGTTATCGCTCCTAACTGATTTCCACTCGTAAACCTACTTTTCAGTGTTTTACTTTCATTTTCCGTCTAATTTTCTGTCTAAAAAAAAATTAATCACACTCTGTGACGTTTGAAGTGATATTTCGAAATCATCACCTACGATGTATAAAATTGTACATCGATAATATCGACCAAATTAAAAAATATGTAGATTGAGAAATAAAAAAAAATTTTCACAGAAAAATGTCTAACTAATTTTCACTCTTAGTGCCATTTATTTGTGGCATTTGATTCTTGCACATGATTAATAGATGGTGAGAGAATTGAAATTTTGTTCCTGGTTTTTCTTACACTTCAAGTGGACTGATTTAAGTGCATTGATAAAAGTTGTTGCAAATTTATTGAAGAATAACATATCCGAAATTCAAGTTGATCCTACGTAAAATTTATTTGTTATATAATAAACAAATGCATAAAAAAATTTTTCAAGATTAAAAAAAAAATCTATTTGAAGTTTTCTATTATATAAAAATGTGTGCAAAGCTTCAGCAAGCTTCAAATGCACATGTATCCCAGTTATTTATTTTATTTCTTAAACTGTTAAATTTACCTTTCAGTGTTCCATTTTAATTTTTTTTTCAACTTTTTTTCTCTATAAAAAAAGTAAGTCATACTGAGCGATCTGCGGAGTGATATTTCTTAATCGTCTCCTATATAAAGTTGTGTATCAATATCAATTCAAAATAGCGTTGAAAGGAAAGTGTACAGTAAGATAGAAGAATTTTTCCGGGGACGTACATATCACTGAAACATTTATTTTCGTCTGAACTTTGCGCAAATGACGATTAAATTTGACATAAAAAGGACAAAGTGTAATGGTGGCAAAAAATCGATCAATACTTCTTCGAGCTTCCGGCATTAGTTTTCCCAAATATCATTTCATGAATATCTGATTTTGATTTATTTAGGGTGATACCCTATACCACGGAATCCGTTCAACCACGAGGTGGCATGTTCCGCATTCGAAACGCGTTGCAACGATCCTATTCCAATAATTCGGTGAAGGAAACGACGACATGCGTCTGAGAATTG
Source organism: Cremastinae sp. B BG-2022a (assembly GCA_030522605.1). Taxonomy (NCBI): domain Eukaryota; kingdom Metazoa; phylum Arthropoda; class Insecta; order Hymenoptera; family Ichneumonidae; species Cremastinae sp. B BG-2022a. The sequence continues at coordinate 18,445 of JAPYYX010001849.1, forward strand.
TAATCACGCAAAGCTCATAATTTTTTTTCAACAAATACCCCAAAACAACTGCAACTTTAATTATTCATTTTCTAGTAAAATGTGACAAAAATTCCATTGTCAAAAAAGAGTAAAAAACGTAATTTTATAACTGGACAATTTAAAAATTAATAATTGTATTGAATTTACAATCATGCAAAAATCATCCTAATTTTTTTACAACAAATACTCCATACAAAGTCTAGTTTAATTCTTTATTTTCTAGTGAAATATCGCAATAAATCTATGGGTAATGAAGAGTAAAAAAATTTTATTTGATAAGTGAACAATTAATAATTATATTAAATTTCCAATGACGTAAAACTCATTCTAATTTTTTTACAACTCCAAACAAATATTCAATTTTACGTGTTTATTTTCTAATAAATTATCACAATAAATTCATGGTTAACGAAGAATAAAAAAAATTAAATTGATAAGTGAACAGTTAATAATTATATTAAATTTGCAATGACGTAAAACACATCCTAATTTTTGTTTACTTAAAAAAAAAATTCAATTATAATTATTTATTTTCTAGCAAAATATCACAATAATTTTTCAACGAAGAGCAAAAAATGTAATTCCATAACAATTTAACAATTAATAATAATATCGAATTCAACCACTTGAATTAAATTTCATGATTTAATAAGAGAACTCGAAAAAAAATCGTAAATCAAGGATTGAAAAGGATTTAATACCCATAAAAAAGAAACTTAAAGATCCATTAAAGGGGAAAATGAGTATGGAATGACGAAATGAACGGCTATCATAATTCTGGAACAATTAACGTGCTCGGAACACTTTTCCTCGTGTGTTTATTTTGACATTAGCGTTGGCGTCGATATCACCGCGATTGTCAAGAAACCCGCGTACAGATATACGCAACTGGGAGATAACTAGTTGCGTGACAATCTGCTCCTGTAACGCAACACCCTCGCGCCGGGCTCACTACACGTATGTACACACGGAATACATCTCCTCTCTTCTATCCATTAATATTACAGTGACAGCCTCGAATAATGCCTACTAAATTGGTTCCCAGTTGACATCCGATCATCTTCCTCCTTCTCATCTGATCCCGTTGTTTATTGAGCAATCATACCAGACCGAATGGAAATTCCTTCATTTTCACCGATTTTGTAATTTCATTTTTATATTTCCCATGCAACTTTCAATCTCATTATTCGAATAATGATTCGATTCTCAACATGGATCCAATATTAATATTATTTTACGTTATTTCACGTAAATACAAATGTCCTTTGGGCTTTTACATCGACTGGATTTGCTGATATTTGTAAATGAAGAATTGAAACAGTTTTTATTATATATTATTACTATATTATCACTTTTATAATTTTCTATATTTTTTACTTATCTTATTATTATTAAAAATTATATTATTTTGTACATTATATGTATAAAATGGGGGAAGGGGGGGGGCAAAATGGGCTCCCTGAGAAAGAAATGTTATAATTCTTAGTCTAGTGAATTGGTTTTACTTTTTTTTAGTTTCTTATTAAAAATTTTACCTTACTTTGCTTTGTTCATTGACAATAAAAAATTAATAATGTGGGCCAAAGTGGACCCCCTTCGAAAAAATTCTATAATTTGAGTTTTTTAGCTTATTTTACTTTTGTTTGGCGTTCTGTTGAGTTTATTGTGTTGATTTTCTATTTTTATCGAAATTAAAAAATCGAGAGATGTGGGGTAAAATCGGCCCCCTAAAAAACTCAATACATATGTTTTTCACTTATTTTATGTTTTGAATTTTATTATTATGTATGTGGTACAAAAGAGAGTTGATAGTGAAAATTTTGACGTTATAACTACTCAATTCAAAGTTTTTTGTTAAATTACTTACTGAATTCGAATAATGGTTTGTTAATTTTGGATAATCGAGTTCTTGTATGAATCATCATTTTATCATTCAATTAATCCAGGCAATATCAATGATAATTTATTGATTATGGTCCGCAAATTCAAGAAAACAAGTGGATGTCAGTCATGGAGTGAAATATCAATGGCAAAAGCTATTCAAGAGGTTGATAATGGAACTATGGGACTAAAAACTGCTGCTAAGTCGTACAATGTTCCTC
>JAPYYX010001850.1:0-29150 GCA_030522605.1 Cremastinae sp. B BG-2022a
ATGGAAAAAGAAACAGTTCGAAAACTGCAATCAGTTTCCCAAAAAAAATTTCAAAAAAACATGCTTTTTTTCGGCCGATGACTAGATGTAACCCCTCAAGAAACACACTTCGATTTACAGTGAAAAAAGGAACATTTACCTATGAACGTAAGAACTATTTTGCGTCAGGTGAAAAATTTTCTGCTCTTCTCTCTTGCTTATCTTCATTTTTCCTAAAAGTGAATATTCGCGAAATAGTTTGTCAGTCGATGAAGGGAGAGCACGAATAGTAAGAACGAAGTAAATTCTCGATGCAACAATAGGTCCGAAGTGTCGTCCAGACAAATGGGAAGAGACACGAAAGAGACGACGAGAAACAAGCGAGCTTGACATTCTACGATTATCAAAGCTTCTTCGCAGCCTTCATATATTTGGACACGGAATTTCCCGAGCACAAATAGTTTCTATCCTTGCCAGCGACCGCTCCAAACTTTGACTAATGTTATCGGGGTGATCCGAAGTCGTGTTCCAAACGATTACTTTCCCAAACACAATCGGACTTGCAAGACGTATTGTTTGAATGTGGCGAACAATACATCGATAGCTCGGAATTGATATTCACTTTTGGAATTTACTATACCTAACAGTCGTGATAAAGACTCGAGATAAATAAATTTGCACTTGAGAAAAAAAAATTCTACTTCCTATTTTTTTTCACACGTTTTATTACGTGGAGATAGAATTTTTCAAGAGCAACTCGATCTACATTTGATCCTTCTCTCGTGACGTTGCTTAATAATTATCGTCAGAAATGTACATGCATTTTTAAATATCTCCTCTTTTTTTCTCTTACACTTCACTTGGTTCTTGCTCTTCTGTTTCAAGATGCAAAGGAACGCTTGCCTACGTCCATCTCTCGTGCCTCGAACATTGGCTGAACCAATCCTGCCGCAGCCACTGCGAGCTGTGCCGTTACCACTTCAACGCTGTTGAGACGCCTCGTTACGGTTGGTAAGAGATGGTAAATTTGTTCGTCCTTTGCATACATAAAACGTAGCTTAACATCAAATTTGCAGGGATCTGGAGGATCATTTAAAAATGCGGGAAAAGTGGGAGGAAAAGAGCGCCTCTCAATCGTTATGAATGAAAAGCGAATAAACTGCATTAAAATACAATCATGGCCCATTAACGAGCTCGCCATTTTCTACTCTTCAATGCTCATATTCAGCGTCGTTATTCCCACGAGATATATTAAAAAATTATCAATGAAAAGTTCATCTCACCGTTACGCCTTTGGATAAAGATTCGTCTCATTTCGAACGGCCTCTCAAATCTTAATTCGTCGATAAATTCTTTTCCACGATATATCTTTTAATATGAGTGTAAATTTGCAAACGAGCTCTTTTATCGGCTATATAGTATATCGAGGATTTAGATGTGAATTTTTCGAGGCGATTAAAAATCGCACAATCAACGAGGATTCTTTTTATAACGATAGAACGTGAGACAAAAAGAGAGATAGATCGAAAAATTCGAGTGTGCTGACTCTGCTGAAATTATACGGGATAAAATTCTCCGTGCGAGGAGGAATTGCCTTCTAACGGAGACGCGACGACACCGAAAATCTTCGACGTTTCAGCATCGTCACACAGCTTCGATTCACGCTCCGTTAACCATTTAACGGTATAACCCTCCGAGGATGTGACGATAAATTCTCTTACGTACTAAATTTTGATGGACGATCGTCTCTTTCCATCAAAACTTGCCAGTTTCACTCAACGCTGGCAGACCTCCCGAATTCATCCCATCGCGCAAATTCTCTGTACACTTACGATAGAACATTTTCGAGAAAACTATTCGAGTTATTGATGGGTCGTGAAAATTTTACGAGCGTTATTATTTTTAACAAAGGAGACGGCAAAAAATTGATCTCCAAAAAAAATTGATCAATCTTTTCGTTTTGATGCGAATTCTCGAAAAAATATCATTCAAGGTCCGAGTCTCTGAGAATTTGGATCAGCCGTCCGCTCAACAGACGTCACTTTCAATCCGACCTCTTGATTTTGATTCTGCTCACCGTCGTCACCGTAGGCTTGGTCACAATTTGTATATTAGGTGCGCAGGCGATAAAGTGGAATCTTATATATAACCCTTATTATAATAGAAAATTAATTATATCCCTGAACAAAGAAAATCAATTTTGCTTAGGTATGCGCTACTTTGTTATCGAGGGTAGAAAAATTGGAGTCTCGAGGCTTTGGACGAAAGGATCGATATCATTTTTCCTCACGATCGTTGTCCTTGGTTACGTGACGACGGTGTATCTCCTCGCAAAGGTAAATTGATTTAAATTCCAATCATTTAATATTAAAAAATAAAAATTCATTCAAACATCGAACGAAAATTCTTCCAAAAATTAATTGAATTTGAACAATGTCGATTGAAATAATGTCTGCGCGTGTAGAATCCGTCAGGTAAAGGTCGTGTATGATGTTCGAAAAAATGCGTTTTCAAAATTCGTTTCGTGGGCCAAAGTAAGGATCGTTGAGAAATTCCGAAAATGTATATCTCACTTTTGAGCATTGTTTTCCTGTTTGTTTATCGTATCTGAACCGCATCAGGTGGAGCTTTCGAAAAGTCAGCGAGACGTAAGAGCACAACAGCTTCGCCATGAAAACCTAACGAGAGTACTTCGTTATTGTGTGAAGGCGGAAGATAGAATCGCGCAGAAAGGGAAGAGGGGTCGAGTGGAATACAGTGTATCGTCAGAAAGTGGACTCATCTCGTTCTTCGTAAACAATGCGTTCATCGAGCGAGGATCAGTTCGTGTTACATTTCGAAACTCTTCATTATGTTTGAGTTTTTGTAATCGCGTGAACCGTGACAATGGCTCAGGGAAAAAGAGGGCGAGAGAGCATTCACGTTCGTTCTATGAAAATGCAACAAAAGCGAAACCAAAAAATCGTTCAAAGTTTTGACACGATGAGAAGACCTTTCAACTTTTATTGACTGCAGAACGTGCGATTCATCTGAAACAGGACCGATTGAAGATCAAACCATTTCATCATCTCATTGGACTTCAGCGGATATACGAAATATACATATATCGATTTTCGCTAAAATTCTTGTCAGAAAATGCTTGCAGAGTGCGAGAAAGCAAAACGTCGTCAGTGTGATTTCTCGGGAGAATTCGACGATGAGACGTCGCAATCTCATTTGAGCGATGTCTTTCTCATCCCTTAACGATTCCTCGTTTTTTTTCCCTGCAGCCAATTTCCGAGAACGCTTTTTTACTGAATTTTTTTCTCATTGACCGTACCTACGTGTTCTACATGGAAAATTTGGTGATTTGCGAAGATCACCAAATACGAAAATCACAGAGTTGTCAAGGTGTTAGGGTGAATTTCCATCAAATTGTATATAACTCGAGGTCTCTCGATGAGACTCTAGTCACGAAATAGAAGGAGCAGGAAGCCAACGTACTTCCGCGATTCGGTCGATGCTCCAGGCGAATTTCAGGCAAACTTGAGACAAGCCTTCATAATATACAAGCCTCGAGTACTACGGATTCATAAAGCACGAGTGCGCTTTAAGCGGCTCGTGGTTGCGTACGTCGCGTGGTGTATACGGGCGTAAACACGTGCCCGCAGCAAAGTCTTATACGGAGGTAGGTGATGAAACCTCTGATGTGCTGACGAGATTCTACAACAGTTAACCTCAGGGGCGCGCGCGTCTTGCGCCACCCACGGGCTTACGCCTCGGTGAACGCTTCCGCGTCGATTAGGAGCCCAAGAAATCGACAGGCCGTGCGAGACGAGGGGAAAAAATGGCAACTGAGATTCCTGTAAAGAATCTCTCTTTGCGCTGAGAAAAAAATTTGATGCACCGTATGAACTTGAAAATCTGTATCCAAACGCTTTGGACTTAATTTTTTTAAACTTCAAAAATAAATTGAATACGGTATTCTATAATTGAAATAGGGGAAGGGGGGGGGGCCAAAATGGGGTACTTAAGAAAAATTTCCGATTCCAAGGGTTTAAATATGCTGAATTTTTTGTTTTTTAATCACAATTGAAGAAAACAAATTCAATATTCAACTGAAATAAAATTTTCATGGGGAAAAATTTTTTTTTCAGTTGTCAAAATGGGGTACCTCCGCAAAAAGTACGAAAAATAATTTTTTCTCATAATTTGTTAAGTTATTATTAGCTTTGACGTCTTATTTCAAGTAATTAATTGATGATTTATATTCATTTTCGTTTCAATGTGTTTCATTACCAAAGAAAATGGTCTTTTTCGATCTGCTGTGTTAATTGATTTTTCGCTTTAGTTTTTGTTTAAACGTGTTTTTAAATCGCCAAATATAATGTTCTTAGCAAATAAAAGACTATTTCATATTAAATTTTATCAAAATTTGAAATATTGTAAATTTTCACCAAATTTTTGGGTCACCCCATTTTGCCCCCCGTGTACAATATAGGGGAGGGGAGGGCAAAATGGGGTAGTTAAGAAAAATGTCCGATTTCAAGGGTTTAAAAATGCTGAATCTTTTGTTTTTCAATCACAATCAGAGAAAAGAATCAGAATCAAAATTTTCAGCTGAAATAAAATTTTCATGAGAAAAAAGAATTTTTTAGCGGTCAAAATGGGATACCTCTCAAATGAGTGCGGACAATTTTTTTCATAATTTCTTAAGGTATTATTAGCTTTGATGTCTTATTTCAAATAATTAATTAATGATTTATTTGAATTTTTGCTTAAATGTGTTTCATTACCAAAGAAAATATTCTTTTTGGATCTGCTATGTTAATTGATTTTTAGCTTTAATTTTTGTTTAAATGTGTTTTTGAATCACCAAATATAATGTTCTCCGTAAAAAAAAGACTTTATCAAATTTTCAATTATTGAAAATTTTGACCAAATTTTTGGGATACCCCATTTTGCCCCTCCCCCCCCTTACCCTATCTTGGACACTCTGCAATAACAGATTTAATGGAATCACGTGGATATTTATTTGAAAATGCAACAAATTTCGCTCAGCGTAAAATGTAGAATCGATGAGAACATTTCTCGTGTTTTTGGCGACGATTTTCACGCGTTGCAGTGACGAATGATGCTGACTCGTTTGTTTTTCCGTCCGTTCGTCTTCCGGTTTTTTTGGAAATTCTCCGGAGTCTTTTCCGAGTTGGAGTTAAAGTCAGAAAACGAAGAAAGAAAACGAGAGCGTGGAATAAAAGTGGACAGAAAATATATCAATCGTCGCAAGTATCGATCTCGCAAAACGTCGATGGTTATTCGTTCGGGAATGGATAGCGTTAAGAGTGTGATCGCGAGAGATGAAAAGGAGTCTCGGAAAACGAGGCGTTACCAGAAGATTGTGGGGAGGAGGATCGGGGAACCGCTGACGGTGAGGATTACCGTCGACGCACGGATGAAGACGTCATGTCGCTTCCTCCCCTTTTCTACCCTCCGTGGAACATGCAGCCATGATAAAGAAGCTTTCAAGGTACCTTCACGGAACGAGCGAGACGCGAAAATGTCGGCGAGAACAGTGACAATGTGGTAACGATGTCGGTGAAAAATTAGTCGCTCGATTAAGGGAAAAGGAAAAGCCAAGAAAACTTTCAACTTCGTCTTATTATTACTGTTCGGTGCTCACATAGAAAACGAAGCATTTTTTGACGAGACATTAAAAATAAAGAAATAATCTCTCATCGCCGAAAATTTTACAACAGGGACAGATGGAAATACTCCGAGCGGATAAATTGCCCTTTCGAATTTTCGAGATTTTTTTGAATATTCGTTTGCATTCTAATCGTTTTACTAGGCTTCGGGAAAACCCATAATCCTTGCTTTGTCTTTTTCTTCGAGTCGCGATTTCTTTAGTGCTCCACGGTTTTTCCGCCGAAACAAGAATTTTATTACACTTGGGTTTTTTCCGACTCCCTCCATCGCGGTCACCCCTGCCAGCGGTCAGCAATCTCCCACCACATACAATTGTAGACCGGCGGAAGGGATGAAAAGTTTTCTTAGACTTAAGACAGTTTTTGGACAATAATCGAGTTTTGACAGCGTCTACGAGTAGACGTCCTACAAAGAAACAAACGCGAATCTCGGCGACTTGAGCCCATCTTCGAGCGAGTTTTCCACCTCAAGTCGCGAGTCCTTTACCGATTCGCTCTCGATTCACGAAGTTATATCTATACTCAATATTTCTAAGTTTTTACTTGTTTAAACTCGCTAATGTATAATAGATGTGTTTAATAAATAGATTTACTATTTTTAATTAAATAGTATCAGCGCTCGCGTTTTCCTTTGTCCATGGTCCACTTTACGAAGAACGAGATTTTTTTCCCTCGCGACGCGCACAAACAATTACAAAGCTCTCACACGCCATCAAATTTAAATCCAATCTAAGTTTCATCAGGAACATCAATTCACGAAAACTGATGATCGATAAGATCTGGGAAGATCTATGGATTTATGGACAAGAAAAAAGTCATGAGTGATAAAAAAAAGGGAGCGCTGTTCATACGGAAATTTAATAGTCCAATCGATGAGATCTTACAAGCCGAAGAGCAACGAGAAAAACCTCTTTATCTGCCTTTCTTTTTCCTCTGTTTCTTTCTTTTTGTGTCGCTTCTTTTGCGAGACCTTTCTTAGTTCCCTTTTCTTTGCCTCACGATGGTGCCGAGTACAAGATGTTTCAATTATCTTGGTCTCTCGCGCGTTTCCTTTTCGAATTCATTCGTCCGTGGATAACGGATAACGAGCTCTTCATGCAAGGCGAAAGCTTTCTCGGCCTCGTTACTCTGCTCTTTTTCTCCTTTCTCTTTCTTCTGGCTTTTCCGGCTCTTGGACCCGCTTCTTTCGCGGTCGATTCTCAGAAAATAAGGGCACGCTCCTAACAGTATTCTGACGAATCCGAATAAGGAGACGACGTATTCCGACGAATTTATCAGGCGTCTCCGTCTTTGAATCTCGAAGAAGAAAATATTTGAGCCAATTTTCGAGTCAGGACATTGTGAATAATGCATCGATATATTCTATATGAATAAAAAAATGTAACGTTCCCGTCAAACGGATTTGAATCAATAGATTTTTAATCAACGAGCTTTTCGTTATTTAGATATAAATAAGTAAAATAAATGTCTATTTTCCGAATTAATATTTTATGACTGATTCGTAATGAGCTATTAAATTTATTGTCGCGTTTCCGTACCTCTCAGCGACTCTGTCACGACGAAGCTCGGGCGTGTCCCTATCTTGAGAGAATTTCGTAAAATGTGTACATGCAAATTTGCACGTGTGTGTAACAGGATCAGGTGTCTCCGTGGTACAGATGGTGGAGAAGCACCGTGAACGTCAGACTCGTGATGGAGCGACAGGAACAATCTCGCCAGTCGGTTTTAGCCGGGAGAAACCCGACGACGATCGAGGTCGCACATCAGGAATTCACTGCCATCAGCGATGCCAACCGGGTTAATGGCGAGATTCGCAATCCATCCGCCAATGTGTAAATCGATCGAGTTCCTTGGCGTTCAATCGACTAAAATTTATTCAAGCATTGATCAAATCGCTCCTTCCCTCTCAACGCTTTCGCCGAGACGGTCCGGTTAATTCCCAAAATCCAGAGTTCGGTAAGTCATTCTATTACCTTATTACACAGTATTTGTAATATTCTCCAGAAAATCGTGGACCCAATTTTCATGATAATTCGTATTTTCTATAATTTTCAAGTCTTTCGTTCTTTCGCTTTTTATTATATCCATGTGAAACGTCTATAGTGCCATGACCCTAGCAAAAGAGCGAAAAGCTAAAGATTTCTCTTCATGAAAAATAAAAAACTTTCAAGATTCGAGTAAAAAGTAAATGTGTAACTATTGAGAGAAAAGTTGGGTAAATTTTGAAGGAGATCGCGAGTGAGGTCGCGTTATCGATCGAGACCGAGATTTTCTCGGGAAGCGGGTCAAAAACGGCTCCTTCAGTGCTGAAAGAGCGCGGTGGAGTCGGCGTCTTGCGTATCCCCATCAACAAAGCGCGTGACAGCGGGAACATTTTCTCTCTCCGTCTCCGCGGTCGTTTCTTCGAGTCTGCGGAAAAGAAGGTGTTTTCACCGTAGTCCCATTTCCCTCGTCAATCTCTCCATTCCTCTCGGTTCTTTCCTCTTTATTTTCCTCATTCGTCCGCTTCGTCTTCTTTTTCCACAACATTCGAGCGTAGTTTTGGCGAAGCGGGGCGCGCATCGCCCCAGCAGCGAATTGCAAACAAACAAAAAGTAGAAAAATAAGAGGGAAAAGGGCGCGTCTACCGTGAAAAGGCAGCGAGTGAGTTCGGTCGATCTTTTTGACGAAAAACGCGAGAAGAAGCGGGAAAGAGAAAGGAGAAAAAGACACAAAGTGCGCCTCGAAGGAAATGGCGAGGAGAGAAAAGGGTGACAAGGTCTCTCTGATGGCTCTGAAGACGAAAAATAAAGTAAAGAAAAACGGGAATTCGCGAACGAGAAAATGAGAGCGAGCGAGAGGAAGAAAATATATAAAAGAGTGAAGCTCGAACATCCCTCAAGGGTTGAAAGCTCGACGAGAGCGAAACGCCTAAAATATGAGTCGAACCGAGAGAGAGAGAGAGAGAGAGAGAGAGAGAGAGAGAGAGAGAGAGAGAGAGAGAGAGAGAGAGAGAGAGAGAGAGAGAGCGATAACAAAAGACCGCACGTGACAGTGAGTGCGCCAAAGAGAGAGAGTTATATAACTTTGTACGTCGGGTAAAGGGAGACACAAAAAGGAATTCCCTTTGCCAATAACGTCTTGAATGAGAAGGAAAGTAGAAACGGAAAGAAAGGGACGAAAGAGTCTGTTGTGGTGAAGAAGAAAGAAGAGAAAATGGAACCTCAGGACGAAAAAACGACGATGAAAAAAATGTACATGCTGCTTACAATGGAACTGGGTAGTCTGGATATCTTGTGCTCATATATATCCAGTCTTCCCAGTGTATTCTGTGTACCGGCCGGACGACAATTTTGAGTAATTGGATTGTGACTGGCGACCCGAAGTTTGCTTTAACCCTTTCTCCTTGTCATATCCTCTCGTTTCTCCATTTTCTTCTCACTCTCATTGTCAGCCTCTCTCAACACAAAAATAAAATGGTCGACGAGTCCGAAATTGGAGCATCGTTTGTTCGTCCATACTGACCCCTCCTGACATCCTACACGAGGTGCTTCGTCTCAACCGGATCAACGTATATCTATAACTTTTCCATATTCTATAGTCCATTGCAAGGAATGGATGCAAATAAAATATTTAATTATTTTTGAAACTTTTTCAAAAGCTTCAAGGTCGCTTAGCCATTTCTGATCAAATATATGAACACGCTGGCACTGTTGAAACGTGATCAGATTTCTGTGTTCATTAAAATTTCTGTAAAAAAAATTATTTCCCACTCGAGTGGAAATTTCTGTAAAAAAAAATAATTAAAAATTACATGCGTCGCACACACTTTTTGTCGAAAAATCCTGTCGAAATCAATGAAACGATAATTGAACTTTCGAGCTAAAAACGATAATTAAAATGTTACTTTTAAAATTTATATTTTTATAATCACGTTGAAGATTTGTTAACCAATTTATTGAAAACATAGGAAAGCCCATAGGAGAGTGATGTTGAAACGTGGAATTATGCTATAAAAGCAATGAGAATAGGAGCCCCACACTATTTCTCTTCCCGAGTGCATAGGTTTGCTTTCGTGGCCTCTTTTGGGCTTTACTCAATGTTCTCTCTGCGCTAACATTCTCTTTTGACGTTGCCTCTCACAGCGTTATTACGGAAACGTACACTCCGATTGTCCACGCGGAGTATGAACTCTGCCAAAAGCGGATAGTGGTAAAGAGGGGAAAGGGAAACTCATGACGAGTTTTGTTCAGAATTTCGTTACCGGAATACAATCCGACCTCGGACTCGAGATAATTCATCGTCGAGTCAGATAGAGTTTTATCAATCAGTCCACGCGAAAATGACTTTTTTATCGGACTCACGATAAAACTCATTCAATTTTACGTACCTGCGCTCTCGAATTAATAGAAACGTCATTCGCTGATCGGGCATCTCGCTTATTTCTTATACCTACGGAGTACGACTCGAACGAGTAGATTACGTCCTCTGTATATGAAAAATTGATATACGATCTTTTCCACGCTCTTGATTCTACCTTTCACGTTTACGATAGGTTTGCTTTATTTTTTTTAATCTTCATCTTCTCTCTCTCTCTCTCTCTCTCTCTCTCTCTTCATTTTTGGTCTCACATAAAACGAATTTATCAACAAAGGAGAAAAATGTGACCTAGAAAAAATAGTGAATACTCTTTTGATAAAAATACTATTTGACAGACGTTTTCACTATAGTCTCATATACGATAGCCTACAGGCCACCATTGATATATAACGTTTTATCGATGTAGTCATACGACGCATTCATTCATTCGTAGCTTCATTCGAGAGATTTCGATTTAGTGATACATGACAGGCTCATCATGTACGGTCTCTCATGTAAATACATCGAACGACCGAAAAATTTTTTTTCCTTCTTCACACATCGATAGAATTGTAGATTCATTTTATTTTTATTGATTCGCGGAGAAACTTCATATCGACGAGCTCCGATTTTTCATCGGCCCGGTACGGTGCCCGAAGCGATAATTCAAAAGCTGCCGGATCAGTGAACGAGTCCGCGTGGACAGTGGGAATTCCTCTACTGAGACGCACACGGGCAAGGAAAAAGCACACACCCCACATATGAGTGAGACAGATGACGTGTGTTTTTTTTCTTCTTTTTTGTTTCTCCCGCTTTCCATCCATCCTTTATTCTTTCCAGCCATATTTCACTCATCCATTTCTCTCTCCGTCCCTCGTTCTTTCTCTCGATCCCGATGTAACCTGCTTCTCCCTTTCGCCGCTGAGAAAGCTGTCCGTAACGAATACGATGGAACGGAGCTTGACATTGGTAAAAATTATTGGCACACGGGGCACACCGCATTTCGTTGTATTCCAATTTTTCACTCGGTTGCACCGTCGGAATGAAATATGTTATTGATGAAAAAAAAAGAACCTCACGAGTTCATGTGTGATGGTATAGAAACGCGATTACAGAAAATCGTCGATACTTGGCGGGGGAAAAAAATTGGGCAAGGGTAAGAAAACCGTAAGAATTTTCTCAAGCGAGATCACGAAAATTCCTCTCATTCCTTCAGGACTCTCGAACTTTATTCTCCCCCATTTTTTACTTTGTGCGCTTTTTTTTATTGGATTACCGCGCTAGAATCTGGACAATTATGAGTTGGTAATCCGACGCGGTGAGATTTATAGAAATCAGTTTATTCGTCCTGGACATTTATCGAGATTTAATCGTCTTGAACTTGCTGATGAAATTCGGGATTGTTCCACCGTTAAGATAATTGCGTCGAGAAGTTGCTGATGGCTGGCGAGTCCGAAGAAAATTGAGCGTGGTTCGAAATTTTGCTGCGGAAAGAGTAAGGTAAAAAATTGGGAAAGAAAATGATGGGAATGGAGGGAAATTGACCAGAAGCCGAAACGAGCAAAGTGCATTCCAACTCGCGAAATCCGGATGCTCCGGACGATGATGGAGCTGCAGGAGTATTGTTAGAAACCATTAAAACTTGTGAATGTCCCAATAGCCAAATCCTTATCCTTATACATACATATATGTGTTATAGAGGGTATTAGGAAAAGCCACAAGTTGGCAATGGAAGCGGGGTCAGTCAAGGCGTGGGTGAGCCGGAACGTAAGAGAGATAGCGAGTGAGTCGAAGGAAAGCGAACTAGTCCCAGAGAGCACTGTGTATCGGGATTACTTCGCCATCTGTGATAATACGATTGTCGCGGTTTCGTGATTACCGTGCCGTTTTCATGTGACGACAAAGAAGTTAACCCCTTCAGGAATCGAGGAACAAACTGAATTTCATACTCAATTTACTTTTACAATTTTATCAATCGAGAATTTTTTTTTTTAATTTGATATTGAACTTTTCTCCAAACTCAGTGATTCCCCCGATGTACGAATTTTGCAAATTTCCTCACTTTGCACGAGAAATTTGAGGAAAAGTGAACAGATAGATTTTCTCTGATTATATTTATTAAAAAAATTATTATCAACTGAGGAACCCTCTTCAAACCTTTTTTAAGATAAAATGATATAAATAAAATATATAAATATTTTTCATCAAATTCCGGTATGAAAATCCCTCGGAAAATGAATATTGTCCAGGCTCCTATTGTCCAAAAATTTAAACGAGGTATTAGTGAATTTTAGAGTGTTTCACATTTTCAAAAGATCAGCATTTCCTGACGGAAATTTCGCGTAGATGCGCTCCAGAAGATTGAGAGAAGGATGAAAAGGTCAAGATATAGCTGCGTTTTATGGACAACCCAGAGGAGGTTGAGCAAAATGCACAAGTCCAAAGCGACTGTCAGAAATTCTGTGGGTTACCGTTTCTGAATGTCTAATGGGAGAGAATACATTCATAATTGAGTCTCACCTAGTTGAGAAAGTTGAAATTATAACCTGACGATGTACGCGCCCGGGCATCCACCCTTTTCTCTCGTACTTTTCTCTCTTGCTCATTCCTCTCGATCTTTCTGCCGGTAGCGAATAATGAGAATTTCAATATTCATAACTTGCCTTACGACACGGTTATCGTTCACGGTTTTCGAGTTTGTCTCAAATATTATAACAGAAAAAGAGCTTTTCCAACGGAGTATTTCTTCCTTCTTTTTCTTCCTGCGCGCAATCCCAAAATTTCTCGCGAGCGAAGCTTGGAATTTCGTTTCGCGTCCCTCGGCTTGTGCCAAGGCCTCTCCGCGTTATCGGAACGTTGTTACATATTTTTATCTCCATCCCCTGAGATAGAAGAGGATGAAGTTGTTTCCAACAACCGTAAGGTCGCAAACGCAGCGAAAACTTCGGAGCTCATAAACCGAGCTTGAAATTAGCGAGCGCGATAAATTAGTTTCGGGACACAATATTCTCTTACCGCATGGAAACATCGGCAAGATTGTTTCTCATTTTGCAGAGCCCGAAAAACAAAACGGAAAAATAAATCTCAACTCTCTTAGCACGATGACATATTCCAACTGGTAACAATGAAATAATAGTAGTGAATAATAATAGTAAATGAAATGAGAAATGATAAGAAAAAAACACGAGAAGAGAAAAGTTGACTAAGCACATATAGAATTGTTGGTACCTGAAAAACAGAAGCCGAGTTTCTCGTATTCCTCGCTAAGGCTGAAATTACGTGGAATATTATGAATAAATTGAAAATTGCAACGGGATTTAAAAAAAAGTTTTGCTGTCGAGGGAAACGATGCAGCGCGCCTATAAATTTGGGCTATAAGGTAAATTGGGAGCTAGACAAACGGCTGAGATAACGGAAAAGCGAATAATGCATCGCGTATGGCTGCACCTAGGGTGTGAGGAAGGTCGCGTATATGGGTGTGTCTAATAGTAGGAGACCTTAGCGTCTGCGTTATAGCATATCCCTGGCCATACATTTCTCCGTGGCAGTAAGGCTATAGCGTCAAGACCTATCGCGGCTACCTAAGAGCTTAGACGATATAATGCATGCCTGCTCGACGTAACGCATTTATATACATTCAGCATAGACTCTCCGTCATATACAGGATGGCTCATAATTAGCCAATTATTGTTTTAAACTGAGAGAAAATTCTGACATTTCATGAAAAACTGAATTTACTGAATATTTTGTGACACTTTTCACTCAGTTTTATTGAATTACATGTAATTCAATAAAACTGAGTGAAAACAGAGGTTGTATTTGTTTTAAAAATAATATACTTTGTACAGCGTGTAATAGTTTTTTTAAATTAAAAAAAGAATTGTCTCATTTTGCTGAAAACATTTTATGCATAAGTTGTACGAATGATTTCAAAATTGCTTAAAAAATTTTTAATAATTGGCTTAGTACTGTGATTATTTTATATTTAGTGAAATTTCATGATTTTTAAAATTGGGTAAAATCTCTGTGGTATGTTTTTTTATTGTGATAAAATATTTGCTATGAATGAGCATGTATGGAAAAAAGCGCATGAGAATTTATGCGTACCTGGCAGAGACTCGAAGGAACGGAACAAGGTGTCTGGATGTCTTGAAAATATTTAAATGCTCGGCGGCCTTTCTGAGGTCTGGCCCTGCCGTGTCCGGTTGGAGGAGTAACGGGAGTGCAAAATATGCTACTTGTCTAGGGATGTGCAATTTGCATACAAAATCTCCCAAGGGTCGTCACTAAAATATCCAGATCTGTGTGCGACCCTCTTCTCGGAGAGATTTTTGTCTGTCCTTTCCCTCTCTCTCGCTCTCCCTCTTGGTCCGCGGTAATCCTGACGATGGTCATTTTTCAACACACGCCGTAGCATTCCGTGCAAATTTCAACCACCTTCTTTCACTCCGAACTATTTCTCATCTCAGTGATTTTTTTCATAAGATGAAAAAAAATTCGTAAGATGAAAAAAAATCTTGACCGCATATTCTCATACAAAATATACGCTAAGCACTCATTTTCCGAAATTTTTCATCTCGTAGTAATTTTTTTCATAATCATACATCATATAAAAAAATATGAATATCTTCTTTATCTATGAACTGTACATGAAACTTCATTTCAACGTATTGTGAAATAAACAATTCTTTCATTGTAGTCATAGAATGAGAAATCGCGCCTGAAAATTCAAGATCAACCACATAATAGAATTAAATTAAATGGTACGTCACAAGACAGGTGTCGGTGTCAGGATGTTTTGTGCGCGTATAAATACGTTTATGAGAATGCATAATACATACATAAGGAAGCGAAAAACTTGAGATGCAAGTGGGTCGCGCATATACGAGCTTTATTCCCGTTATTTTGGTCATGGCTCGTTAGCCGTCGTCGTCGAGTTCTCATCGTCGTCACGGGAATGCTTTTACCGATATGCCGGTAAAAAGAATATGCCCCAGTTTCATGGAAAAGAGTCAAGTACAGAAGTGAGAAGCAAGAGTGACGAAATCAGGCAAAAAATCCAGTCACAAAAATTTCACTCTCCGCACAATACAAATTTTTTAATTTTCTTATATTTTAATATTATTCTCTTCAACGCGTTAGACTTTCTTTCGAAACTCTTGTGTCATTAGTTCCGAAATTTCGTTTGAAAAATAAACGTATAACGACATTTTGGAATTTGTTGCTTTGACCAATTTCCTTTGTCCCCCGTAGGAAATTGAGTGAGAGGAATGAAATGCAAGGAAAGGAATTCTTGCCTCTTTTCGTTTGACTGTGACGGAAATTAGGTAAATTTCATTAGGATGCCAGATAATTTTGGGCCTTGAAATGCACAACATCAGAGAGAATAGGAGTGAATAAAAAAATGCATCAGGAACCAAGTAAATACGATGCCAATTGGCCTTTGTTAACATACGCGAATTCTTCGATATTTTTCGAACGCTTCATGAATTTAGGGAATTTTTCCAACTTGTGCCAATTAATATAACAGCGCGTAGCAAAGAAGAGAGGAAAGGAAAAATATTCGAAAAAAAGGAGAGGTAGAACACGCGATACTCTGCAGTGCGCAGGAAAACGAAGTTTCCTGCAAGTCGACGCCGGTCGGAAGAAAGAAAAAAAGAGCGAGTGGGGATCTCGGTGAGGGAGGAAGCAACAGAGAAAGAGAGAGAGAGCATCGAGCAGAAATAGCCGCAATCCAATTTCGTTTGAAACGTTCATCCATACGGAATTATGGTAACCGAATTCGAAATGTTGGAGTCCGTGCTCGCACGACCGAATGGAGCGGTCACGATATCGCGCGACAATAACGAAAAAGGGTTGAAAAAAATATTTACGTTGGAAAATTATCGTAACTGCTCGTGAGTACTCAACGGTATTTCAAAATTGACTCCCGAAGAGTCTTGAAATTTTTTATTGATTTTTTTTGCTCGACATAATTTACCGACATTTTTAGCGATCGTCCAAAGAGTTTTTTACATAGGAAGGGAGAAAAAATAGTTTATTTCATACATAGGGCTTCAAAAATATTTTTCGCTGAATGTCAAGTCGCTAGAAAATAAAATAAAAATGGAAAACAGGTTGAATTGATTTTGCACAGAATGGCTCAAACATGTAGAATCCTAGAATCCTCAATTGAATTCGATCGTCCAATTATTCCGAGCGACTGTTATCGCGAAGGTATATGGACGAGCGAAACAGGATAATTAATTTATATGCGCGAATATCCTTTTTCTCCCGTCTATTCTTGAGGTATAACAAAAAAACCGTTCGGAAATTGCAAATAGAATTATTTCCCGATTGTCCTTAAACCGAGCTTTTCCATTCAAATTGGAGTGACGAGATTTTTTTCATCAGCTCCGCAACCGAATTATTTTTTTGTCTTTTTCTCCCAGTTTAGCATGTCACAATACTGAAACTTGATTTTGGCTTCTGTGTTGTGTAAACTGCGCTTCGACAATCCTTTTCAGAAGTAGATGAAGCGCCACCATTTCCTACCGATGAGTAATGAACTCTGCTAGATCCCGCTGCAAATTCTCTCTCTCTCTCTCTTACCTTCCCCGTTCTCTATGTGTTTCCATTCGCCATTCTCTGCTCGTTCCAACACTTAAATTCAATCCCCAGTCCAAGTACCATAAAGTTGTTAACGTTACGACGCTCTATAACCGGGCAAGTGATTTTTCTTCTCGTATTTTTAATCACAAAATGCAGTTCTCAAGGAAAGCATGAACTGAGGTTCTTCGACATTGTAGATTTTTTCTCTCTATCTTCCTGTAAATCATTTTCTGTCTCTGTTTACATTCTAGATTAACTAATGTAACATATGAAATTTATTTTATTTCAATCAGTTGAATAAATGTGGAAATTTATGGATTATTTTTAGAAGAACTTTTTATTAATAATTGACAGGAGGATGTTTCGCATTCTATCGCCAGAAACAAAACGACAAACCATTCATTCCATCGCATACTCGATTCGATCATTCACATTCAAATGTTTTACATTCGGCCATTTCTGACCTACTGGCGTCCTCGACAGAATAATATTCAACTAAACATTCGATCAAAGATTTTTTTTATATGTGCATGAACGTTCGTATTTCGGCACAAAGTCTTCACATAATGTTTCTTTTCAAGTTCACAAGATTGAAAAACATAAATTCAGTAAGTGTCCAATGGGTTTTTTTAAAATCAACATGGACCAGTCATAATACAAAATTTCTTTCTTCACATAAGTTTCACACGTTTTCTTCCGTAATCCCACTTCTGAATTTGTAAGATGAAATTTATTTTATTTCAATCAGTTGAATAAATGTGGACATTTATGGATTATTTTTAGAAGAACTTTTTATTAAGAATTGACAGGAGGATGTTTCTTATTCTATCGCCAGAAACAAAGTGACAAACCATTCATTCCATCGCATACTCGATTCCATCATTCACATTCAAATGATTTACACTAAATCAGCGAAAACCAATAATAGTAGCTTACAAAACTATAGTAAAGTCCAGTTTTTATAAAACGATGAAAAATGATGGGTAGTGAAAAAATGAACGTATACCAAAAAGGATATATAAATTATGGAGGAAAGAGCTCATAAACAAGAACAAATACGATGAAGGAGAAAACAGAAAAAAATCTTTGCCCATCTCGATCAGAATTAAATTGAGTGCATTCAGTTTATATCCTGCTAATAAAAAATAATATACGTATGTTTGAATGGAAATGGGAAGAGTGTCCTTCATTCTCGCGAAGAAAGTTAGAATGGAGGTAAATAAATAGGAAGATCAGGAAAAAAATGAGCCGCAAGAAATTAATGTCGATCCTGAGCTCGAGAATACGCAAGGATTGATAGTGACGGGCGGAATAAGGCTCCGAACGAGGAGAAATGAAATCCTTAGTTTATTTCTTTTCGCGCGTGATCCTGGCAGATTGGAAAAGTTCACTTCTCACCCAACCATTTTTTCTTCCCATCCCTACTGACTCTTCTTCCCGTCTCTCTTTGCGTTTTTCTTTATTTCTGGCGAAATCAGCCTCGCAAGCTCGTCATACGCTCTGGTCGAACCGAAGGCGGCGAGAGCCCATCTTTTCGCTTTCACGCTTATCGCCCATTAGTCCTTCCCTACTGACTTAGAAAATTAATAAGAGGATCAATACTTCGCGCTTTCTCTTCCCATGATTAGCAGTCTGTGTGAAAATTGATGAATTTCCGCAATCGGAAGGTGAGAGGAAGGCGATAACGGACTTTTCAAGTCGCTCCCTTGCCGTGTTCATTAAAAAGAGAATTCAAGAAAAAAGAATTAGAATGTCTGTTTGAACTAATGGGTAAATTGATCATTTCTCGATGAATTCTGTCCAAAGTCTGATACAATATCTCGCATGAATAATTGACAAGGATATGCATGAGAATGGAGCAGTCGGGGGTAAATTAATTTACCAATAGCTCATAAACTGCACTCGGATACTCAAACGGTGAGCTCGAGAACATGGAAAAGCCAGAGATCATATTTGTCCGAGCCCCGTATAATTGGTACTCTGGAAAGTCTCGGCAATTGACACAATTAATTAAGCCCGAAGTTGCCTTAATTAGGTTTATTAATGGATACCAGTGGCTTTTGTTTCTTTTCTGTGCTATTCATTTTCCTGAAAAGGATAATCTCATTTATCATCTCGTCATCTCTCATCCGGCATTGTCAAAGTTAAAGGAGTAATCGCAAACATTTTGTATTGTCTCATTTAAAAAAACATTATTGGCGATTTTCTTGTGAAAGGACGTCTTTGCTGCAGTATGAAGAATTATTCAATTCAGAAGTAAAAGTAAAAGGTGTACAGAATGTGTGGTACTGAATACGTCGCACTGCAATTTTTGGGGATCGAAAACATCTGCGTTATCTTGAAATTGCCAGTGTTCCTCTTTACTAAAGATAATCCAATAAGAGACAATCTTTTTAATCTATAGAAAAATATAGACACGCTGTGTAGTATCGCTGCACATTAACAAACCCAAGAAAACAATAATGCAGGAACGTAATTATAATGGTATTTACTGAAGCGTGAATCGTTTGTTCATCTTCCTCGACGTTTATCAGTGATGACCTAAGCTGTATAAATCTTGTCTGCCCTCTACTCATCTAACGAATGCAGGAAGGACTTGCTACGTGTGCACCGCTGGTCGTCGTCTCTGTACTTCGAACAGGCGTGGCAACCGTTCCATAACCTATAACTATTCTACTATTAAGTATTATACGCACCGTCGACTGAACTACCACCGAACCAGGTCCAACATGTGGGTATGCGTCTAAGGGAGAGCATGAGAGAGACGAATGGATATGAAGACGAAATTCTGATAGAGGCAGTCGATCAAAGGCCCGCAACTACTGACTAAGCTCTTACACGAGGTCATAAAGACTACAGTATCCACTTACATGACCTATACCGGAGACACGATGACATGAAAGGCATTGATGAAATTTGAATAGAATTCAGTAGACATTCAATTTCATGAGCAAAGTCATGGCCTTCAATAAAACAATTTCTTTAGGCAAAAATATTGTAGTTTTGACACTACATCGGATTTCTCATTTTTCCAACCGAACGAGTAACTTCAAAAGGTTGGTCAGCAGGCTCAAACAAGAGTACACATTCGAGTATTGAAATAGAAGATTTACTTCAACTAGCCAATACGAAAATTTGTTGCCCGTTCGAATGAGAACCGTAGAAAGCCCGATGGTATATAAATGCACCTGATACTCTTCTGCGAACACGGCTCCTGTTCCACTTGGACACACTGTAATACCAATCGAATCAATGGGAAAGACGTAGAGTTCACTCATGTTAACCGAGGTTTCGATAGGGTTCCTAGTAAAAGCTGAGTTTCATGAAATCGGAGACTCTCGCTACATGCAGTTTTTACTCGAGAATACTAGCTTGACTATCCTCGATTTGACACTTCCCATTTTCAATCAAGATTCGATGGCTTTTGCTCTCATTGAAATTCCACGCATCACTCACCAACCTTTATCTATGGGTATGTTTGCATCACATTCATCTGTTTTACACATTGCGTGGAAGCAATGTTGTCCGAAGAATGTAGCGGAAAATTGTTGAGCAATAATTTAATAATCCTCCTGAAGAATCTTTTGCTAATCTTTGAGAAAATTCTTCGGTAAGCCAAAAGAACGTCAGGAGCTTTCAACAATGCTTGCTCTTTGAAATAACTCGCGCAAGAATAAATTCACGAGAACAAAAGCTCAATAAATAAAAACGAATGTAATCGAGTGTTCTGGAAGTACGCCAGTGCATGCGATGAGCCAGAATTTTGTAACGTGACATTAACAAGAGGTATATGCCGTCGGGGATGTCTTTGACACTCGAGTCTAGTCTCGCCGTTATTGGCTGTTTTCTCGGTTATAGAATGAGGAAGCATCAGCACGAGAGGCTTTCTCTGGCCATTATATGAATTAGACAGTGTATATTTACGTACAAATCTCTCTATATACATATAGTGATTATACACACGTTCGAGAGTGCACTATGGGAGAAACTGGTTGGGGTATACGTTGTTTCACCATCGCTTTCCCGAAGGACTAAACGATTGCCACTCACGTTTAATGCCTCAAATGTTTAAGTATTTAACGATGTTTCCTGGCGAGAGAAGACCTCATAGATATAGGAAGATGGAAAGCAAACCCGAGAACGTGTACAGGTGGAGTAGCGAAATAGAACGAGCCTTGAGAACATAACGATCTTTCTCATACATCGGAAACGAGCACGTGTGTCCTGACGTCTATGATATCAGGTCGAGGAGATATCGGACTGTGCTCGGCCTCTTATCCTCCAATAACGTGCAAAATGGATCAATAACGCCTTCCCTTGATGGCCTACCCGTTATTATTCTCTCTTACCTCACGATTTTAACTTTTATCTACACACGCGTCTATTGTTCCCGTAAAAAGTAACGACGAGGGAACGGCGAGCTATCCGGCAACAGGAAACTTTTATCTCGAGTACCTTCACTTGGTGAAGAATTTTATGAAATCTTTTAGATTTCCTCCAAGTAAGAAATTACCACTATCGGATAAACGGATAAGTCCGTTTAGTTTCGATGAAGCTGAATGATGATGAATCGGATACGGATGTGAACTGATGATCGGTGAAGTGTATTTTCAACGAATCTTGTGTTAAACGCATCTTCTTGTGCTTCGTTGATTTTGTCTCTTCCATCTTCTTGGCTAAAGCTTTATTCTTGGTGGTATAGGGTATGCATACTCCAGTGTAAATAGGATGGAATTTGAACAAGAGCATCGTCTGTCTTTCTTCTCTTTCATATCTTTTCTATCCTTCTTGATATTGCTTTTCATAATTCCATCGCATCTCTATTTGAAATTTCGCAATGCTATGTAAAGCATGTCCACTGGATTATTTTATGCGAACGAGAACTTTGCTGTCTCTTGAATTGTTCCGGCGCTTTTGTCACTTTGCCGAAAAAAGCTCTGAAAGGGAAATGCAAAGAGAAAGCTGTCGACAATGATTTTAAAGGTAAAGCAAATATTGAATGCGCACATACCATGCATGATATTGCGACAGCGTGTCCTATAAATTTTAATCTATTCAGGTGAATTAGACAGTAATCGATTCGAATTAGATTGTGAAGTCAAATTAAGTTCAGTGTCAGTTTTTTTGGCTTATTACCTTTTAGTCTTTCGTTGATGTGATAGTGACCTAGCAGCCCATGGATTAGAATGAATAGAAAAAACTTCTCGCGATCAATACTGTTAATTGAAAAATGGTCGACGAAGAAGAAAATCGGAACTTTTGAAGACACATCAAAAAAAGGAGTGCAGACGGAATGAAATGAAAAAGGGAAAAAACAAAAGGGTTTTTTGGTCTTTTGAAAGCTGTGTCACTTTTGGGTCTCAATACGAGATTTCACCATTGAGGAGAATGTATAGAGGGTGAATTGGAAAGAGGTAAGATACGACTGTTTGGGATTGGAGTGGCGTCTGACAATGAGAGATGCATAAACGAAGAAGAGACGAAGGAAAAGAAGACCTTTGCCTATCCAGCTAGAATGCCCCAGGAATATTTTATTTAGGTCAACGAATATATGAATACAATATCCAGTTCGAGTAGCGACCAAATCCATTGTGAATTTTTTCCTTCACGCAGCTCGTACTCTTTGCACTGGAAACTCGTACGTTAAAATCCACCCCGATGACACAGCAAGAGGACTTCGAAATGAAAGTCCTTTGCTTTATCCACTGCAACTCTTTCTTCACATATTTACGAAAGAAAGCTCAAGTCAGCGATAAAGCTGAGATGTTTTCAATATCTAAAAAAATGTTATCTACATTAATGATGAGCATCGAAATGTTACGTAACCAGTTTCTTCGATCGATTGGCCATATGAAATTGTATTTGATATTTTTAGTGAGTGTTAAAAAAATTGATATGGGATAAGAGTCGAAAATGCTTAGAATTTTTGGCTAGGAATGAACTCGAAGTGTCGGAGCTTCCTTATAAACCGCATGAATGCACGGAACGGCGCTAAAGCAGTATACGAATTTTTTTGGCCAGACGCCAGATATGAGAGTCGTACTGATACGATTGTCGTGTCACCGGGCTCTGAACGAGAGGCTCGGAGACGCTGTTACACCGTTTAGACGCTCATCCTTCCCCCAGGTGATATTCCTGAGAATTCTGCCGCCCCACACGTATTCGAGAAATTTTTGAAACGCCGCACGAAGACCAATGGGAATCTTTCATCCCCCGATCTCTCTTCCCTCCGTGAGCTTCTTATCCCTTTTTTTCACAATTTGGCACTCTTTCCCCCACGACCCCGAGTGTGTCATTTACTTTATTCGTCCTGAGTGCATTGCAGACTTAAATTCTCGAAGCGTCGAACGTCCTCGGGAAATATGAAAAATAAATGCACCGTTCTCATCGGGAATTCAATTCTTTCCCTTAAATTTCAAATCTAAACTTTTATCGAGCGGTAAGATATTTTAATGATGAGGGGGACTTGAAGACTTGGAAAATATTTCAAATTCTTTCGATGATTCGTTTTTTCTTCGAAGTTGGAATTTTCGTTGCTTTTCGCTGTGAATAAACGACGAAAAATAAAAGATGAAAAGCCAAATTATTTAGCATCGAAAATTAGGTGGATTACTTTCTTTGTTATCCGGGATAATACGGTTCTACTCTCGGTGGTGATTGTTCTTCGGGTTCCGCAACGCTATTGCTGCGGTGAGGAACAAGCCGGAAGAGAAATTACGTACTGAGCAGAGTCAGCGGTTATTACGAAACGCGACGTTCCGTGAGAAAGAGACAGAGAAAACGAGTGGGAGAAAATAGTTAAGAGAGGACGAGTAACAGGAGAAAGAGGATGAGGAGGAAAAAGATTCTCCAATGCGCTTGTTACTTACGTATTTTCTGGCGAGTTTTCCCAACATCCGCGTAACATCAGCTTTCATTCTCTGAACTCTTCTCTCGTTTCCATTTTTTTTCTCAACTTTTTTTTCTTTATTTGCTCTTGTCCATTTTCCTCCTTCTCGCTCTTATCCTTCTTCACCCTCTCTCTGTGTTTTCTCTGTTCTTCATTCGCTTTGTCTTCTCTCGAGTAATGGACTCTACGTACCGGAAGATAAATCTCCGGACAGCATGCAGGGGCATTTGCAGAGACCTCGAGTTTTCTCGTCTCTCTTATTTTCTTCATTCTTTCTCGCTCTCCCTCTGTCCCTTTCTCTTCTCTCCTTTCCACCCTCTTAATACTCATTCGCCATGCGACAATCCAATTTTTTTCCGTTTCGCCAAGACACGTTATATCTGTCTCGAGCCTCGTGCAGAGTCACGACGCTACGTAAAAAAAACCGATCCTGTTACAGAGACGATAAGCCCCCGCAGTTCCTTACGTCTCACTCGTCCTCGCCTGTTACCTTCCATCAACTATGTCCGACATTCCTGCGACAAATTCGCATTTTTTTTCCGTCCACGTTTCTTCACGAAAAAATTGTCCTCTTGAGACTTGCCTCATTAAAGGAAAATATCTCTGTGGAAAACTGCTATATAAAATGTCACATAAGAAAAAATTATTATTTTTTTCTTTTCATTGAAATTTCGAAATTTTCTGACAGCACTTCCGAGCTCTGGTTTTTAGAGGAAATGGAGATAAGTGGTGATGAAGAAGAAAAATGGATACAGAATGAGGAAAAACTATAGAGTGTAGCTGTGGCGAGAAAAAGAGAGAGGCAGAGAGAAGAGAAAGGAGGAAAAAAAAATGAGGAAATGGTTCACGCATCCGGGCTTTTACACGGTGGGGCGAGCCTCTGCAAAACGAAGTGCATTCTGTTAAGAGAATCACATTTTCCGCAGGTGCAGTCCGGCGATGTGTATAACTATGTTTCTACAGGAAAGGAAACAGAGCGTAGCCTTAGGGGACCCGGGGATGAGGAGTGGGGACAGAAAAAACGAGAGAGGTTGCATTTTCCCCAGAATCTGGAATTACACTGATGAGAGAAAGAGATCGTATTTGCAATCTTTTTTCTTGTCCTTTTCTCTTTCTCCCCCGGCACTTTCATTCATTCTTCATTCCCGTTTAAACTCTGGGTACAAAGTTTAGGGCCTGGAGCCAAATCCTCTTTGCTCTTCGACATTTGATGAAAACTGTCGAGGCGAAGAACATGAACCGAAACTGGAATCCAAGAAATGTTTGTTTCAAAAAACCTACCAAAAGAGAATTCTTATAATTTTTCTCGTGTATTTTAGCCTCTTGGACATGAATTCACCAAAATAATAGTATTTTTCACTGATATTAATTTTCAATCAATTTTTTATTTGAACGGTAACATGCAATTAAATTTATTTAACTTTTTAGTCTCTCAGTTAGAATTGTCTTTATTTCGAAAATACTTATTTGCTAGCTATTTATTTAAAAACCAAAAAAATGTTCTCTTTTTATTTAAAAAAGTGTCGAACGTTTGATATCGATACCTCCACTGTTACTAAGGACTTGAGGACCCGACGCGAAGAGAATATTGGTCGTTGTCATTATCACGGTTGAAACTGCCTGATGGGAATAAAAGAGCTCTCGGACGACCGACAAATTTTCCCTTCCTTTCTCTCATCTATGTAGACCAATACATAGTAAATGGAAGTGGTTCGTATGATGTCAAGTGTCCACTCGAAATCCGTGTCCTCTTATCGAAGGAGCCATCCTATCGTGCAATCGTTCAATAATGGAGCATTCTTTCTGTGACTACAGGGTTATTCGCAAAAACATGAAGACCAAACTCTTGCACGCATCGAACGTGTCGTTTTACGTAGAGAAAAAAATCCCTAATATACTTTCATTCTGCAGTACCACATTCATTTATAAATACATTTGAAGTTGATCAATGCAACTGTATTGATTAATTGTAAGCTCGCAAGTGAAAATTGGAACGTTGATATTTGACGTTCTGACAGTCGGTAGCTGGAGGATGAAAAAAAGTGGATATTGAATTTGCGTTAAAACGGGTGCCAGAGAAGTTCGCGCGTAGATATCACGAAACATTAACGTTTGAGGCTTCAAAACAAGGCAGAGTGTGCAGAGATGATTTGGCATTGGGAGGCGTGTACGTGAATCGCGACAAAGCCGATAACCCTTGCTGTTCAAGCTGCTTATTGTAATGATCAAATTCCGAGGTTTGATCAGAATACGGGGAGCGTACACGGACACGTGCGTACGGACAAACACAGATCTATCAATGACCCAAATACTAAATGGGTTTGTAGTACAATCACGATACAAATACGGATATGAGACAATATCGCATTTTCGGGACGTTAAATCAACGACGAGGCATTAATCCCCCCCCTCGGTCTTTCCATGGGAATTCTGCGGATACGCGCACCGAGGTTATTGTCAAATATTCGACACTGCCGTGAACCCAACAATTATTTCGCTCGGCCACAATCAATGTTACGAAGGACCGATGAACATGCTCAGATATTGCTGACCTATCCCAACAACCATCAATTGGAAGAAGCCAGAACTGAAAAAAACATTACTATGGCAAAATAAATGAATTTTCTACAATAAAAAATATTCCGGGAGAGGTAAATAACTCGACTCCTCTTATGATTTTTAGCACGTCGAAGCTGCGAAGCGTTTCTTCATCGGGGTAAATATACTTTTATTCGAGTTTATTAAAGACTGGTCGGTAAATCTTGGGAACAACGAAAAACCCTTTCGTCTTGACGTTGGAAACGTGAACCTTGGGGAATTATAACGTCAATATATATACATACATACGTGTGTATATATATGTACGAATATATTTTATATAGGTGTATAATGTATATAGAAGAAACTCTCGGACGTGCAAGATTTCTTGCAGTCATCTCTTTCGCTCCCATCGTCTATATGTCTCGTTTCTTTTCTTTCAAGATCCATGCCTGGCCCTCTCTCCATATGATCGAGCCAAAATGTGTTTGAAAAGCGTATATAGGCCAGATACAGACCACCCACACGAACACGGGTACACAGACACGTGTCTTTCCTCGTACCGAAGATTTATTACCCTCGGAAAATCCGCCCAGTCGTTAATAATATTCTTTCCCTGGTGGCTGCGTATCGTTTCGTCTCGCTTTCCCTCTTCTCTCCATTCTCGTTTGCTTCCTCATCCATGGATCGAAGAAGTCGACGTCGAATGAAAAATTATTTTCGAAAAATGATCATTTTTTCTAAATCTTAATAAATGAAAAAGAGAGAGAGAGAGAGAAATGGATGAAGAGGGAAACGGCAGCAGTGCGCGTTGCACACTCATAATTCCCAAGTACAATCGTAAAATATAAACATTTTGGTGGATACTAAAATTTCTCTATACGCGACGTGTCCCACGCGAGATTTTCGTTTAATCCTTTTCGTCGATCCTTTTATATTCTATTTGTTTTTATATCATCGCTTAATGAGCCCTTTCTTATCAATATTAATAAGGGTGGAATCAGGCCAATTATCATTCCAGAATAATCGATCGTTGAATTTTCACGGATGAAATTCATGGGGAGGATTTGAGCAAAATGTACATATTTATATATACATCGAAAAATGCTACAGATTGTTCTCTGATGACAGAAACCGAGGAGATATTTTTCAAATATTCATCTCTGTCATCGAAGTTCGCGCATCAGAATGTTTGGCACGTGGGCGCGGAGAGTGGAGAAAATGTATTTGTGTGTACCGGTTGAAAATTCATGCAACAGGGGAGCTATGCTGAGGAACAAAATTTAATATAAAATATGTATAATGGACGAAGAGGACAGCACCAGGGCGGAGCGTGCGGCTGATGGACATTGGGATGTCGGGGCATGCAGCTCGCGCGGTGGTTTATTAAAATCCAACCAGACAGAGAGAAAGGGGCTGAATAAGGGTAGGAGGGAGGTGAGAAGGTTGGGACATAGGAATACATAATCACAGGCTCAATATTCATCATATACACCGTTGAAGCTCTGTGAAGTCATACTGTGAAATTGTATAATATGAAGCTTAATCAAGGCCTGAGCGTAGATTCGTGTAACCGCAATGTCACTCATCGTTGCTCTCTCTTTCCTCTCTCCCTCACTCTCTGTTTTTTCCAGGGCCTCCACGCTACCTTTCTCTCTCACTCCGTCAGTTTTGAAAATCCTCGTTTGCTGGGTAATGAGCAGAATATACCACGTGACCGTCCACATTTATGACACTCCACAGATGCAACGCTCATATTATTAAATACCTGAAATATTCGCGTAAACCCTCACCAACTTTTGACTTTTCTATTTTTCAGTTATCTTTCTGCGGCTTGGTCGTTTTTTTCATTTCTTTAATTTCATAATTTTTCATTTAAAACTTTCGCGGAGTGAAAATTTCTTTTTACGCGATTTTAACGTTTGTTAGCATTATTCCAGCTGTTCTCACAAATTCGTACTTTTCCTTGACCAATAATTTTTCCATCAGGGAATTAATTAAATGCAGAAAATTTGCATGCAGAAATAATTCATAATTTCGACAAATTTTAATATCGGTCTAACGAATGTTTCACGAGTCATAAAGAGATTCGATTTCTCTCGGTTGGATACAAATTTTAATTGAACGAAATTTTAATTTCTCGTCTTTGTAATATTTTTTTAAGAGAGAAAAAGGTACACGAAAAATGTTCGACTCGTATATATTGCCGGCACTCGGTCTCTCCCTTGCGCGCCTGTGTGGATCAAAATGAGCCGAGAGGCAAAACCCAGTAGACCAGGCACACGAATACAAGTAGTGTGTTAAAGTGGAAAGGACCGAGAGTATTTTCCTCTCGACCCTATAGACTTTGAGTTTGTGGTTTAAGAACGCAACTCCCTGTGACACACAAGCACAAAAATCTCTTTCGTACATCCAGCCATTTCTTCTCCCTCTCTCCTTCTGCCCGGTTTGTCGACCCCAGAGCGCTTAAAGTTGCGGTGCTTTCCGCGGTACACCAACCCATCGATAAATATTTCCCACGAACGTAACTTCTGTTCACGCAAATAAATTATTTTTTCAAGCGAAACTACTTTTGAAGTACTTCGTGTAGCTTATTTAGGTCATACTCTTATCGTCGCGATTTTAATTGCGGTAATGTTTACGTTAAGCTAACAAGACGAAAAGTATAGGAATTATGGACGGGAGTGTGTGAAAGAAATATTCATAGAAATGACCGAGGACGCGGTTATATAGAGATATAAATATTTATTAATAATTCTTATCACCGATATTATTATATCTGTCTCTCTCTCTGTCTCTGCACTATGGAAATTCAATTTCTATACAGCACTTGGTTGCTATACGCTGCATTTCTGTCTCTATCTCGTTTTTAAGGTGTTTCGGTACATAAGCGACTATGATCAGAATGTCAAAAAATTTTGTGAAGGTGTTCTTTATCAGAAAATACGTGAACATGATTTTTTTCAAAATTTTCAACTACATAGTTTTCGAGTTATCGAAAGAGAAAATTGTCCTTTTTCTATGAATATAGGTATAGACTCCATGCATAAGAACGGAAATGATTTCTTTAATAACTCAATATCTACGTAGACGAATATTTTTTGGGAATTTATATCCGTTTATTTACTAAT